>JAPYZH010000282.1:0-178535 GCA_030523085.1 Meteorus colon
CTTATAGGTAATTTCAATACGAATTATTAAACAAAATTAACTTAAAAATATCGGAAATTTTCACAAATTCAAAAACAGATTAATTTTTTTGACCCGGGCACCGATATTATCATCGACAGTATTGTTTGATTGAATCAGATGGATGATATGGGTAATATCAATTCTAGAATCCAAACTTCCTCCTTGAATCCATATAAGTGGAAGCTTCGCTTGCCAAATCTGATTTATGAAGAGTCTTCATCTGAATTATCTGCGTAGGCAACAGTAATATTATTGGTAACTCTGCTGTGGCCACGGAGATTTTAGTTGGGCATATCTCTAGTATATCAGGGAGATAATATTCAAATGTGACTCCATATAATTACTTATCAAACATGAAAAATGCATAATTATGAATAAATTATCGTCTTTAATCGTTATACATTATTTATTTAATTCAACAAACTTAGTAGCAAATGTTTTTTTCTCAAGAGATTATTATCAATTGAAGCAGTTCATGCTCATTGAGTAATGACGATATTCTGATATTATCAACAAACATGTTGATAATGAAATAACTGAGTGAATCATTCAAGAGGAATGACATTTCATGCTCACGAATAGATTTAAATCGTATTTGCTGGCCAAATATTTTTATTTATCTGTATGACAAGAGTATTCAAAAAATAGGAATATGCCAACTTATTTGTACTTGACATTCGCTAATAAATGGTAATTCACAATGGCGATTTCGTTTACAGTTAACAATGAAGTAGACGGTCCTCAAAACATACTCTGAATATTATAATATACTTTGGATTGTATAGCGAATCGAGCTCATCATGCTTTTGCAATGAAACAGATAAACACATTTCATATACGATAACGCATCATATTTGATTCTATAAACATTACACAATTGTATAGGAGTTTATTTCTAATGGGTAGTTTCTACGATTATATATTCACCATTTGAAATTTGAGTTAACTTGATATCCGCTTGTCATAGAAACAAGTAGTTGGTTACCAATCATCGGTATAGATAAATACGACACACAGATTGAACGAGTAAAATTTAATGATGCGCGAGGTTATTGTTCAGGGTAAGTCGATACACTAAATCTATGCTGTCAATAATTATAGATTTGTATATTGAAAAAGTTAAAACTGCTTTTTTGGTTTTAATATCATTGCTGATATTTTCGTGCAGCAACAATCCTTTAGATGATCCTAATAGACACAAGATATCAATGTTGTATTGTATACTCTTATGAGTGCATATCATCCATATTCAAATGAGTTCCTTATATTATTGCAAATATTTTCAGACAGTTCGAGTATACAGTTTATATACTTCTCAACTACATAGCTGCATTGATTCTATGGGTTATTTCATATATGTATGTCTGTGTACATATATATTTCAGCGTTGATTCTGGACAAACAGTGTCGATTGAGGGTGGACTGGTATATATAATACAGCTGGCGTAAGGTCTTTCTCTTCTATTCTCAGCTCAACCACAAAATACACCCTTGGAATACTAACTTTTCTAATACAATTAATTATTTATCGTAGAGGATAAAGAGTCCGAGCGCGTTCACAGAATTGTGAGATAAAACTATATAGATTTTTATTCTATCTCTCAACTGGTCTTCACCACTTTTCTCATTCACTATGATGGTTGATGATGGTCTATATATGTATTCTATACATGAATTCGGGGCTTGGTGGTTGGTCTATATCCACCTTTCTCTCCCTTCTTTCTCGCGAGTTTGATATTAGTTAGGGATTCGCCGACACTACCATTCCACCATCGAAGAGTTGGCGAACGCTCGGCAGCTGTGCTGAATAGTATAATACGAATGTTCGCGGACTCCACAGTTCATTGTTTCACTGTAATTATTGAACAAAAGCAAACTTGTTTCACTCAATGTGCTCTCATTCTCTCTACAGTCTATATATATAGATATACACCAACTCACTATTCATTCGCTTCTCACTTCAATTCACGAGAGCACTCTTAAAGTGTGGTATATATACATGTATGTGTTTATGTATATAAAACCAGAGAATTTTCTTCACTATCCATCTCATTTTTATTTACATATTCCACGTACTGACAGATAACAAGATTCAATTTCTCTTATAAAATACATGGTGCATTGATGCATCACATTCTCATTACGATTTCACCTGTTTTTTCGATCATTCCCCCTGGTTATATGTTTGTGTGCATCGTGTGAGGGTATTGAGTACATAGGCATCATAAAATACGGCTTGGGTTTCAAGCACAAAGAAGTGCAAGAGAGTCAGCTTTTGAAAAGCCCATCGAGTTATGCGATCTCAGTCTCTCGAGTCTCTCGATGAATCTTCTACCATTGCAAATGCATAATGAGCTGTTCGTTATTCCTTCATTTGTATCCGTCCTTAAAGGTTGTTTCTCAGAACTCTAAAATATATCAAGATGATTTCATCGCAAAATAAAATTATTTTTTGTGCGTGTGTTCCATTTCTTATTTGTGGTATGTTTTTAATTCGCTTATTTATTATTTTTTGGTTCAGTCTGTTATTGAAGATGAAATATATGTGGTTGAATGTTATTAAGGATGAAATATTCGATAGATATTTGAATGGCAATATAATTATCAGATTTTTCTAGACTTCTTTGCATTTATGATTTTCATTCAATGGCTCTTACATGAATTCCTGAGCCATCTAGAGAAGAAGAACAAGTTTAATACCAATGGGGTTTGGTTAGTTTGTTGCAGTGCAATATTATAAATGTTTAAAGATTTTTGTTTCGAGTGATTTTCATTTTCTTCGATTCATTTCATATATTCCAAATCTCTCATTACGATATACAAAGACAAATTTAATCCCAATTTCATTGTCATCTATGAGACTATAAGTCAACAAATTTTCGTATATAAGTTCTATCTAATGAACATTGTTATTAGCGATGGAGCTCAATAGTGGCAGGGTCACGATTCATTCACATAGGTTTTGTGTTTGTTGATTCAGAATTTGAAATAATCATTCCGAAATTCAAAATGACTTGAATAGTAAATAATTTTCAAAATTACATAAAACGAAGTCCCATATTCCGATTCATTGAGTCGCGGTTTCAAATTAACTTTAATCTATCTTATTCATCTGCTATCCCAATTTCTTATCATTGAAAATCCACAACCTCAAGAACAGAGTGTGATACCACATGTATACCTACTACAAATTTGTTGAATATTGGTCACGGTTTTATTATTCCAATGAGCACTTAGTAAGATCGACCTTTCTTGATAATGTCAAAAAACTATTTATCTGTTCAACGATTATGGGTGAGAAGATAATGCAGCGTTGTCTACCATATTAATGCCAAGTCTAATCGAATACACCAACATGCAAATCGTAAGATTATCTCCGACTTCTCAATTATGAGTAAACTCATGTTAAACTTATGTTTGAACGCCATTTATTTGAATATTTTCTTCGTGATTGATACTGTGACAGAATTAGTTTTTTCAGTCATATCAGTGGTAACATTGCAGTCAAATTGATGTCGCATCTTCGATGATGATAGGACTTCGGGGATTCAGAATTGTGGTTCAAATTCCAGCCAGACGTTTTATATTTTTCAGTCCATGATTTTTAATCATATCTATGAATAGACTTGTCAATCGAAGCTCGAGGCATTATGACCTCGAAACGAGTTGTCTTCACGTAGGGTATTCAAAATCAAAGCACAGTAAACATATCGATTGAAATTTTTTTTTTTCCAAACGCTCTGTGGAGAACTTGGCGGTGAAAAGTCATTATTTCGAGCTGGATGAGACGGTGGATGAGACGATAGAATGGGAAGTCATTTTCCATTGGCAGAAATATCAAATTCACCAAATTATTTTCGCATCCCTGGCTTATATGATTTTTTTCTATGCTGTGAATTACAAGTCAAGACACGGGCGGGTGTCATCCAATGTATATCTAATCCCATCGGGTGAAGGCCGCTATCGTATATTGAGTTGTTATCCTACCGAAAGAAATTAAATATGTGAGTGAAATGTGTAAGAAAATTCGTTTTTTGTGTAGCAACTTGTAGCAATGTTTATTTGCAAGTATATTAACTTGTTACACCCAAGGGGGCTGCGTGAATTTTATTGCTTTGATGTTGTATACTCATCTCATATGAAAATGTAGAGCACTACGTGATGGGAAGAGGAGGAATGAGTTTATGAAAGAAGTAATTCTGATACTTATTTATATTGAAATTTGAGTCACGACATTTTCTGAATCGGAGGATGTCTGACCTTGATAGCCGAATCTACTGTGATAGAATGCGGTTGGCCATCGCACGGGCAATTCTGCAGTTTATACATTTCTCCCTTTCGTTGTGATGACTATGTCAGTTGAGGGCCATTCAGTCGGAAGGCACAAATATTTACCTCCTGTTAATTTATACACTTCGCAACAATGAGAGGAACCATTTCAACAAGTTTTTGCATCTGCAGAAAAGGTGTTGAGACTCTATTGTTTTCTGCCAATCGCGTAACGTTACTGCACATTGTCCAATAATGCCGAATGCTGATTGAAGTATCTCGGGAGTTCGGAGAAACTTGTGTCTTGAGATGAATGATAACTTTTTTTTATAATCATTCGTATATTTTCAATGTTTCAGTTATCATTTAGATTGCAAAGAATATAAGTAATATTCTGATTACAATTTTTTGGTTTGGTAATATACCTTGTGCTATGTTCACTCATCAAATCATCTTTTCAATGACGGTATATTAAAGAATTAAATATTCAACTGGAATTAGTCACGGATGTATGAAAAATCTCATGCTATGCATAGAATGATTCTTTCTTCAACAAAAAAGTATCACAAGAAATAAAAAATGAATAACTTCAAAACGAAGATTAGGCATTGACAATGAAACTTTTTGGTAACGTTTCGTTAAGAACCCCGATGACTTTCACGTTAAACCAGATTACGTTTGAAGAAATTATCAGTCAATTATAAATGTATAAGCCTGACTGCCCCCGGGAATCAGCGATTTCGGAATATTTGGATTATCATTTTTTAGAATATATATATAAAATTGATATGTTATATTTACAATGCCAACCTACGAGCCATACACAGAGTTCTTCCTCATAATATGATGTGCTGTAACACTGTTCCAATGCTGTATTATTCTTACTAGAATTCTCAGCTTCTTTGTCTTCAACATTGTTCATATTTGTTTTTCCCTCAATGAAGTGTTGACAATCGAATGAAATATTTCATGTATCATGATTATCCTTACAAAAAGGTTCGGCTTGGGAGTACTTTACTCTTCAATGAAGTATTAACTTGTATTTGAATGTGAAGTTGAGAGATGAATTTTTAATGCGATTTATGTTTGAAAATATTTCAGGGCTTTGTCTCAGATTAGCCCTAATGCAAAATTTTTGCGATTCGAAAATCATTTATTCTTCTTCATATTGATTCCGTTGTCCCTGGATTCTGTTGCAATCGGACAATTCAGAAATATTTCACATTGATTTCAGGAGATACTGATTGTGTCATGATAAAACAATTGTATTACCCCTGATAAAATTATGAAAACTACAAGTTAAGAAGTGACGTTCGAATTAGAACTGATAAATATGGATTATTTCCATAAAAAATCCTGCCAGCTCTTAGAATGTGATATCAAATGGTACAAAAGATATCACGAAAAATATTAGAAATGTTATGTGAAATTTCACCCTGCGGTTTTCCATTCATGCAACTGTACCACGCAATCCGAAATATCGAATCGAATTAAATTGAAAACAATTGATTTCTGAATTCCACGTTGTTTAATAATCTGCATGTCTTTTGAGAATCGATTCTCGATTTTTATGATAGTTTATCATTCAGAACTTGAAGAAATGAATTGAAAGCAAATGCATAAATATCACCCAACTTATTTTGCAGAAACTCAAAAAATAGAGACTAAACGAACTCTGCACAGCGTCAATGACGTTTACTGGCTATTATTTCGACCTCCGCTCAAAAATTGCAATTATCAGGGAAATATTTGGATTTGTTATCAAGTACTCCAAAATCTCGGTGGTTTCCTGTTCATGCATAAATCTGCGATACGTAACGAGATATTGAAACTGCAGATTGCGGAATTACTGATTGCCGTGGAATGGAATTTGCTAGGACCATTCACAACCTCTGGGGAAATTTAGTCTCGTGACAAATTAGGAACCTCACGGGCTCTCTATGATATACACAGTATCTTGATGGGTTTGTACATTGGTTGCATAGAGGACGGTTGCACTTATGAACACTAGTATTTTATTTACAATTTCATTGAAAATTAATTTAAAGACATTTCATGTAGAATTGGACTGATAAATACTATTTGATAATATTTTCCATATCTCACAGCTGTATGAAAGGCAACGAGTGATTAAGATTGAGAAAAAACATAGTCACACATTCAGTCACTTCTCCAAATGGTTATCTATCCAATCAGAAGAAATCGGTTGTCTGTTGGATTATAATCTGCAAATATCATAATAAGCTACAGCTGGATATTCCTGAGTTAAATTATTTTTCCATTCTGTAAATGAATTACACCAAAGACAAGGCTCATGGAGAACACTGCAATAACATGTGCATAGATATAACGTCCGATGGAGGCAATGCATATAAACTCGAAAAACTCCATAAAGAAAACTACTTCAACGAGTTTTTTTGATTGAATCACAATGAAGTTAAGGAATCATGTTTTAAGTTGACTTGGATTATATACAATGTGAAAAGATGACTTACGTAGCTGCGTCATTGGATAATGACTGAATCGTAATTAAATTTGTTTAACTAAACACTGAAACATTTCTAATTGTCGAGTATTGAGAAGAAAGAAACAAAATGAAAATCGAACTGCTGATTGTATTTTATTTAGCTCGTTTCTCTATTGTCTCATTCTCTTTCAGCCAGAATCGTGTCTTTGCGCGCAATCCTCTTGAAGAATTGCTCAGCCGAAAAGTAAAGTGGAAAAAGTATAGTGGCCGCTGTCCAACCCCGGGGAGTTTCGTAGATTGGTCTGGAATCAATTAAGTACCATAGCGTAATCATTGTATCGGATTGCAGTGGATATCAACTAAGAGAATGGGAATGAAACAGAAAGCCCTGACGGTTTCATTTTCTATATGGGACTACACGAAAGATTCATGTCCTAATCAATGTGGTTGGTTGACAGTGCATTTACGATTTGAACTATGACATTACTCTCTTTTTTCAAGATGCTTACATCTATTTCAATCTGGATACTACAATTTATCATGTCACCTTGAGATTCTGACGGAAAATATTACTAATCGATAATTCGATATGTCCAAATCAATTCTGAAGGTTGTGTTTTAAATTCAATGACCATAAACAATAAAACTTTGAATGATCACACTTGATCCAACAGCTGGATTTCAAGGATCCGTAAATTCATATGCCGTTACCTTTCATCGAAATTTCATAGTAGTCATGGAAATATAGAGATTGAGCTGTGAACGTTTCATATCAATATATATATGGTGAGTGTTGAGGATTGAAAATTATTTTCCGTTTTTCGGATGGTGGTATGGCTATACCTTCATAATATGTGCGAGTTTCACCAAACACGACAATAATTTATGAGTGGATAAGAATGGTCTGATTAAATCAGCCAATTTACACAACATAAAGTATAATCATGAGATGTCGAAAAGGAATTATTACTTTTAAAAGAATCAAGTAGTTTCAATTAATTTAGAAGGTTTCGTTATGTGACCTGTGCGAAAAAGAAAAAGCGAATGAAGTGGTAATAAGGGACAGAAAAATAAAAAAAAAAACAACGATAGATAACGTTAAAATGGGGCGTTATATATAGGTAAACTGTAACGGTTACTACTTTTCGAGGTCTTCGCCATGACCAGCACCTCGTGTGTTATATCCGCCGCACGACTACGACCACGGCGATATACAGTAAGGAATGGTTGGTGTTGAGCGGTAGTATGGGTGGATGGGTTGGGGTTGGACGTGATCTTTCATAGCTGCTTGATTGGCCGGGCCAACGAGGATAAACTATTGTCACTGTCGTGCCATCTACGAACTCATAAGACAGGACTAAACATTTAAAATCGGGCTAAACTGGCAACAATAAAAGGAGACACGTTGATGAAATCAAGATAGCAGGAAAGTTTTGCCCCTGCACTCCTACACGTCCGCGCGTTTGGCTCGAGCTTTAGGAAGAGGGATGAACGAGCAAAGACAGGAGACCTGCTACCGCTATATATTTATTACCTATAGTGTACGCGAGATTCAGTTTGTAATTCCTTTCGAGCAATCGTTGTCATTATGTTTTTCGTTTAATGTTGCAGTTGGTATGTCTCCAGCATTATTGCTATAAGTATATATTCTATATATATACACATTCACAATAGTATGAAATAGCAACCGAGATACAATTTTCTCTCGAGTTGAGTGCAGCTCTCGTGCAGATTCCAATTGGGTATTCTTACAATTACATGCGATTCACAGGACAGTTTAATAGCGCAAAATCTTTTTGAAACTATTTTTAAATGTGCAAAGTGGTAATATTGAGAAAATTGCAGACTGGATATGCACTTTTCTAGTATATTTGATTTTATTATATTCACTTCGGATGCATGGATTTTTATGTAAGCGTAAGGTAATTAAAATAATTTTACAGAGTCGTCTGTTGGATTTTGTGAAAGGCTGACTTTGCGACAGGCAGAATGTTACTGGTTATCATTATGGTGTACTATGGAGTACATTAATGATGTACTAAGGGAGCAGCATATACATGAAAGAGTTTTTTCATCTCCGATTAGTTGTAGTCAATATTATGGATTGATTCATGATACTCGTATTTCCAAGTATTGGAAGAGAGGTAATCATTTATTTCAGTGCTTTATTTATTTTTAGAAGCCACATTCGGCCTTGCAATCTATAATTGCGGAAAGGGCGAGAAATTTCCAGTGGGAGGTTTCACCAATTTCTGCAAAGAAAAAACAGTGATTCGCTGGAGTGCTTCTTTTCTATGTCGACATGAATTCCATTGTCAAGATCTTTCTCATCTTGCGTTTGGATCATGCACAGTCGAAGATTTTGCATTGGAATTGAAACAGAATGTCATGCTGAAAGTAATACGAATCTATGCTGCAATTTTCTCGTGATCGAAACATAAATTTTTACACATCTTGATATTATATTCAATACTCATAAAATCACCACCACAACATTTATTATCTCATTACTCTAGCGCTTATTGAATATACCTGTCATATTATACAGTGTCAAATCGAACTTGACGAACCAATTGTAATCACTCATTATTTTCGGTGAAGTTTCCATTGTTCATGCTGCCATTTTGAATCAAGTCATATACTGCAATCTGAGTGTCCATTTCTTTCTCGATATAAATTTTAAATTAAACATGATTCACTTCTTCAAGCTCTTGTTCCCCTCATTTATCACACTTTTCAATTTACGTTATGATATAGATGATATGAAACTTTTCCTGATGCAATATATTGAAATGATGAATATGGTCAAGTATTGAAGTATTCTGAATACAAAGTGTAATGATGCGTTTGGCGTTTCATTTCTAGTTTGGATTGGATTAATGATTGAGATAAACAACAGAATCAATGAGTAATTCCATGATCACAAAGTAACTCCACTTCTTCGTCACAAATTTCATTTACATTCCTATCAGAATGAACCAGTTTTGTCCTCCTTTTTATTGAAATAAAATGAATATTATGAGTTGTCCACAAAGATATCCTTGAACGTTCGAAGAAAACAAATCACAAGGATTAAAGTCAGACACTTTGACATGTATTCATCCTATATGAAGAACATAGAAGGAAACTGTGATGTATGAACATCTCTTTCTTTCTCTCTCTTTCTCTCTACAATACCTCGCATGGGGATCCGTCACATATATTTCTTCTCAGGTGGTTTGATTCCCAACAACTTCTTGGAGCTCACTACATGAAGATTTGAATGTTGCTGATAACAACCGTGAGATCTGTCTCATGACATGCTGCAGCTTCCAACTGATTTTCCTGTTTAATTCATTATATTTAATCCAACATTTTCATTTATAAATTCTAATGATAGCAAACGCACCTGCATTCATATGTTCGAATAAGATTTAGTAAGAGTTGACAAATGTTTTATTTGTTAACAGTTGCAAAATCATTCGTTTGACAAAAGTTTGTTGTGCCAAATAAATATAATGTGATAGTTTCAAAATCTCGATGATGGGTGACAGTATCATGTGAGTTGAAGATGCATTGGCTATGTTATAAATGAAAATATGAAATAAGAACTATACAGACATCAGTTACACCTTTTGTGAATGAGATAATTAAAAATGTTCGCACAACCCAAAACTAGGGTGATCAGAGCAAGATTGATGCCACTTGGAGCTGTATTAAATGGATAAACAAACCTCCATGATAACAAGAATGAATTGGAAATAAATTAAATTTCAATAAGAAATAATCGTGCATGTCAACCGCGCATATTTATTCATCATACGATCGTCAGAGTGTATATATAATGATGTGATCGTAAAGGATAAAAAAATTGAAGACAGAAGCATGACATCTGGGATAAGTGATGGATCCACCAATAATGAGATGATATTTACCATAAAAACAGAATTCTGCTTATCAGGTGGAATTAGATAACGTGAGTTTTATCGATGTGAAGAACTACCATCCAAGTAATGGTAGAAGTTCGTCGTTCGTATGTGTGACATAGAAGCGATCTCCCTTGTTTGGCGGCCAGACTATACATCAGGTGTCCTGATGTCCAGTGAGCCGCACGACAGCTAATATCCGGCGAGGAAACTAGCACCCCATCACCACCCTCGCGTCTGTATCCACCGACTAGCCTATCTCATCCCGATATCGATGTGGCAAGTCCATTAGGATTACGTTATGTTGCTGATAATTTTTTACTGGGATTCGATCAACATCAGTGTCAATCTCTCGTCTCCTGTCCTGTACACGCTCGCTTTCGTCATCAACTATATTGATAATTCGTCAATTATTTCTGCGTGGGAATTTCATGCCATTACGGTACGTTCGTCAATCATTCCATCATTCATGCCATCCCATCACATTATTGTGTGTATGATAATAGATAATATTTCAGATGTCCGTAAATATTTTCGTTGTAAGATTAATTAATCTTACCTACGAGTTTAGGCCTAGCGGGAATTGTACAACCCAGATGTGTACGTAAATGTTATTATGTGGAAAGAATTGTTGAACCTTCCCATAGATTTCAATAAATTATCATTTAATAAAAATATGTCTTCCATAATGGTTCACAGTTATAAATATATATGGAAACGACATGTCAGTGTCAACTCTGGAAAGTTCTCAATCATTAATCACATGATATACGCATTATGGAATATATTATATATATTCGACAATGTACAAATCACTAAATGAAAGCCATTGGAGGATTGGAGATTGAAATGACTATAAAACCTGTAGACGGAAAAAAAAAAAATAATACGAAACTTATTCTCGCGTGGGAGCCGAATATCCGTTGAGCTGGCGATAATTCGAGTTTGCAACATTGAATTGCCATTGAGTTGAGATTGAGCGACGGAATTACATTTCCATTGTTTCGATAGTACAATATTCTCTTATTGCGATTGTGTCCTCTCGGTGTATTAACTTGATAATTGGCCCGTCTGCTCTTTTCACACGCCAATAGAATTGTGATTGTTATTCATGCGACTGTTTCAAAACATTTTTGTGCTAGTTTGTTAATGCCGGGTAAGTTTTCTTTTGGTATTCATTAAATGAATTGATGGAATCTTTGGAGTGTGAATGAACAATGGAAATTAAAAATGACATTTGAGAACTTTTTTAATTGATTCATCTGAGCACGTATAAGTTTATGGATTGGTATTAAATGTCGTTATGGTTGCGGAACAATTTGACTGTGATTGTGGCCACGCCCAGGATGTCCGGTAGATGAATGAATTGAAGTGATAACCGATGGGATATTCAAATTGAATGGTTAAACATCCGATTACCGTTTAAATCTATGGAGTATGGATTTATTCCTCCGATAATATCTTACATTTTGAGCTATAATCCCATCGATACATTGCATAAATCGAAACACTGTTCATTGGTTAGAAGGGCTGAAAATATGAGCAATTCGGAAAGTTGGTTTTGGGTTCCATCGCTACTTTTTCCATCTTATTCATGTTCCGAACCTTCTGCTACTGGACGCATAAACGCCAGTCTTTATTATCGTAACAAAGTTTTCTTTTCTTTCAAAAGCTGTGAGAAAGTGTAATTTAGTGTATCGTGATTGATTTCCCTCCGAAAAATTTTAACACAGTTTTTATGCACGATAACACTTTTTTGAATAGGAAACAGTTGCGGTTACCCTTCATCCATGGGGAAACGAATTCTCTGAAGTTATGTACTTCAGGGGAACCCATGAGAAATGATCTTTTGAGGACCTCGAAGCCGAGCAGGTGCACGCGTCAAAAAACAAAAGTTCTGATTCGGTACTTGGTTTACTCTTGATTTCATACCCTTTCACATTGGTAATTAGGTCTGAGGTATATAACATATGAATATACTTCGTCTTCGGAGATACGTTTCTATTATTCTGAATCTACTCAGACGCAGTTTAGAAACATTGATGATAAAATTTGAATTCAGCCAAATAATCGTATTAACACAACCACATGAGTACCAAGCAGCAACTAATAATTCGCGTCAGAACTATGAATGACGTTTTTGATTGATTCCCGTTGTCAGATACAGGGTCAATAAATAAATTTGAGCTCGAATCCATTACATCCATGAAAAGGAGTCAGTCTCGTATTGATGGCAGCTATGGCAATGATGATGTTCGAATGATGAGTAAATCAAAGATACATTCAAGATCCGGTATGCTATATGGAGGAAAAAAAAGGGGAAATGTGAAACAGCAATAGAAATCAGAATTTTTCACGTGTTCTCATGATTTGGAACAAATGATTCGTATCATCTGATAGTTCTTCCTTTATATTTGTGACTTTCTTCTTCTTGATTCTAAATATAGTTTATGAAGCTTAATTTTCTTATATTGTATCAAATTTTCATGAGTGATAAAACCTTAAGATTGTATGAGGAAGTGCGATTCGACGTAATGTTGTGGAGAGGAAGTAATCGCCTAGATTTAATTTGGGTTATCTTAAGAACATCAATATATCTCAATCTTCAGCGGTGTTAGATTGTATACAACAAGTATTCAGATAAAATCGCACGAGTTGACAAAGTTGTCAACTATGAGAAGTTATTCTGACAATAAATGTTGAAAGACAGTGATAGCATCGTAGAAATAATGAGAAAGTCATAAAGTAAAAGGAAGAATTGGAGCAATTGCGACAGCTAAAGGTAACGAAAGGGATATATCGTTGTTTACGTCATGTTCCGTTTGGGATGAATCGTGGATGCATGATCCTCAGATGCTTTGATGCCCGTCAAACCTCCAAAGCTTCAAACTTACATCAGCAAAATGAAAGCTTTCCATCTGAGTCTCGGCTACTTTTTTCCGCCTTATTCACTATATTGTATACATACATACCATCTAACTTCTCCACACTCGCATTGGCGTGACGTGTGTCTCCTCTTTTCTCCTCTGACGTTAGGAATATACATCTATCTTCCGGTGTGTCGAGTCAGAAAATGACTACCAAGTAGGCAACTCGTTCGTGAGTGTTGCTCCACCCTAAAGTATATATAGAGTATATGACGGTAAGGGAGAGTGTAAGAGGAAAAAACAAGTTTTGAGGCACGTCACGCAGCCCCGGAGGGACGAACAGCGAGGAATGGGAGTCGCGAGTGTTGCTACAGATACGAAATAGTGATGTTAAAATAACTCGTTCTGCTGCATGACAAAAATTCAAAGCTTTGTTGAGGATGCCCGGTGTGTTGGCTATAATATCTATATTGTTCGGCTATATATAGAACCTTTTGCGGGTTTCATCCACCCATAGCCCTGATGCACGTCTTGCCAAGATTGTTATCGCCGAGTGTCCCTTCGCGGGCAAAAGATATTCCACTTGACATATATGATGTACTTAGATGACAATCTATATTGGCTCTCGATTGGTAAACAAAGATGTTACTTTTCATCTAAACACAAGTATTTATATTGTAATATATTTTTCGGTTAATTTCGCTTAAGACATTTCAGTTCCTTTTCTTTTATTCTTCTTTTTCTCCGTTAGTTTCAAACTTCTTTCTTCCTTTATCTCGTATCATCGATCATACGTTTCAGCTTACTGCCGATATAATGCAAGTATACGTAGTTGAATGAATGGAGATGACAGAATAATATGAAAGGTGAACAAAGAAACGAGACATGTCTTTCCATTCATTGAAAGGAATGCAATAGCTTTCATCGAATGGATTTTTCCTCTCAATAATCTCGTGACAACAGGAGTAGTTACTATTGGCGAGCTATTTTCATGGACCAACGCGTCATCATGATCTACTGGTTCAGAATAGGACTGATATAGTTGACGGACGCGAGGTTGTGTTCGCTGACTTGGTACGAATTCATCCCTGAGGCTCTGTGGTTAGTATACAGTCCCATATGAACGTGTATTTCAAGTGAAGGACGTGCGCTCGCGTCCTCCGCAAAAGTCAAACAAGCGACGTCGTGACCCAGGGATTGGAATTAGGTAGCTTTGGCAAAGGCTGCCGCATTTGCTGTGTGAAACCTAAGAAAGTCCAAAATCTTAATTCATTGGCTCCGCCCTCGAAGCCTCAGTGGGCGGCTACCAACTGTCAGGGATTGGCCTATCTCATGGGGGTTGCGAATCCGTCGTCGGTAGTGATGATGCGCAGCAACAAGAGCCGCATACAGCATCTGCGTTGAGAATAACAGTCGACGCCGGGCGTCTCGAGCGAGCGGCCGCGCAATAATATCACATACCAGAGAGATGCTCTAACGTGAACATTCAACTACGTAACTTTTCGAAGAGTAACGTGTGCTCATTTCGTATATCGCTGTTCTTTCGCTCAATTCTATATCTCCATTTTTTCTTTCTTTAATTTTTCTTAACAAGTTCAATTGTATCACTTAAAAATTTTCAAGTTCTACGCCATGTGTTAGAAAAGTTGTTGTACGTATGGCATAAACATAATAATTCAGTAGTGGATGTCAACTTTCATCAGATGATTGACGTAACAATTTTGTGACAAAGTTCATCTACAAATCATTAAGTGACAAATTTTGAATTCAACATCGCAACTAGTTCGTATAAAAGATTGGATCATCGTGATAAGATGCATCTAAATGGCAGTTCATTGTCTCAAGTAAAAAAATGGAAATTAAGATCAACAGATATGATGTCGAATCGAATACAGGAAATAAAAAAAAATTTGCCTAGTGATGATGTCCTTAATTGGAATGGCAAAAGTGACAGGAGAATCGGTACTCGGATCGTGAGCAACTGGTCTCGTTCGACAAGTTTTGGATTGGCAGATTACACCATTGCCAAGTCAAGAAAAAAATATCTTAATTTACCATCAAATCTACTTCTATTGTGCATATTGCTTCAAGTTTCGCGGACAGGTTTGGCGGCATTTACAACAGGTAATGAACTCCAATCGGTTGATCAATCGATATGTGCAATTATATATTCAAACAACTATATAGTTCAACTATAGTTTTACGTCATTAAATTTTGTATGATCCACTTGCGGTCACATACATGCGGTCATTCAAGTGTTATATATGAGAAGGACGGTCGAGTGTTTACCCTGCGTATTAACTGGATGGAATTTTACAGGCAATTTCTCTGAATACATCTGTATACGTATATTTGTATATATATAGTACAAGTTATATTTAATGTCGGTCAATTGACATTTACGGATTGGGCTGACATCGAGTTTATTGCTATTGGCGTATAAACAAGGTTGCGTTGTATCATTCTCCCTTTTCCCTCTTGTGCGTCCGACAAATATATACCATCCGCACAGCGATTTTAACGGCTCCGTATCGAATCAGTTGGTAATCTCGGCTTTAATGTCGATCCTATTAAATCAGGCGGGGGACTAAACCCCTCCTCAAGTCCATGAAGATTACACCGTATAAATTGTTCAAATTGCGGATATATGTTGAATGAAAAAATGAAACAAAATAATGAATAAATTATTCAAGTAGTTTTATTATTGAACAAGAAGTTGAAAAAAACACCAAAATTTTTCAATTCAATATTTTGCCGGATGTTCATTTATAGTATATTTCTAGATAATTCATCGACAATTTGTTTTTCCGGAAATGGCATTGTACAAATATTTATCAACATGTGCACGCAATTGATAAAAAGATTTTCGGGTGTTTATTGATTTGGGTGTATATATCTATAACTTACACTTCAAACATCTCATTTCGGATAAAAAAACCTGCCATTCAATACAAAGAAGACATTTAGACTTACAAATACTGAGTTATTGTAAAAATGATTGAGATTCATCGGCACGTTATTCACTGTGAATTATTTGAACGGTTTTTTTTTCTTCCATCCATAAATATATAAATCAACACTTAGTATTTCGCAAGTATAATTAGGGTGCTGATTCCAATATTCATTTGGATATATTTTTCATGATAGAATGAAGACGAAATGTATTGTAAATGTTATTTCGAACAATTTCATGTACATGATGTTCATCGTGGAACAGAATTTATCGAGGTAGAACGAAATGCACTCAGATTATTCATTTTCATATTACTTTATAAATGCGGATGATATTCAAAATGTAATTCCAATTAATGACCATCAACGACTGAGCCAAGAAAAGTTTTACATAAATCTGCCAAACAATTGTCATAAACACATAAATATTCACGGAATTTGTGCTTCATATTATGGCGAATTGAATAAATCCTATATCATTTGTGTTTTACTTGGAGCAGATTAGAGTATTATCACAGTATAGTTCATACAACTTTCCATCACATACGAAAGAATTCCTGTAGTATCCAAGTACGGTCGAAGAAAAACGAGGCAGCAGAAGTAGAGAAAAAAAATGTTATTTATTTTTCTCGGATGATTTTTAAATGGAATGAAGTCTTTGTCAAACGAATTTGACATTGCGAAATTTCATTTTGAAGCGATAGTCTCTGAGACACACATAATTATTTTCCTTTCTTCGAGATACGGATGTAGATTTTATTATGATTCTCATTCAATATGAGAGAAGAGAGGAATTAAGCTCAGGTCTTTTGCTGGAGAATAACAGACATATATTTCTTTCAACTGCTGTTAGTGTTTTTCCTCCATTTTTTTTTTTTAATGAATTGTACTCGCGGCCCTCAAAAACACTAGTTGATGTGTTCTCAATGTTCACATAAACTTAAACATAAATAAAAATGCTGTAGCACCGCAATGCGCTCTAAATAAAAAAAAATGCAATCGAAATCGACGTCATACGTGGCATTAAGTGTGGCTGGAGATTCATAAGAAGTGTTAGGTAGGTTGGTAGTTATCAAGTTGGCTATTAGTTGTGCGTAAAACTTATTCATCGCTTGGGACGGGTGAAAAATGTATGTTTGGACTTATCTCTGATCACAAAATTCTTTGAATAAACTGAAGTCGATTTGATTTCATGAATTTATACAGGGTGTAATGTCATTATTGATAATCATTGATAATCTTCTTAGCAATACATTCATGCAGGTTTATCTTCATTCGATTTGCACATAGTCAGCGGACCAAGGAACTGAAGTGTGCAGAAACACCATGTGCTAATTGAAAAATGATATTAATTCTGGTAATAGAAATAGAATATAAAAACAAAAATAAGCTTTATTCTGTCCTGAATTGACATCGTCTTTTGTTTATAATTATATCCTAAATAATTGCTGTATTATCAGATATGAATGAATGTAATATATATTTCGGAGAGGTTACAAAATTCGAGTTTAATATACAAAATATTTTATTCAACATCTAAGTCATGGCAATTTTTGGTTAGATAGATTGTCGCAAGTTAGATTATATTCCCTGTGACTATTACCGTTGTTCCCCTTTGTCTCCCTTATTCGCCACGGTGGCAACGCTATATCTCGTATAGCCTAAGGCGCGCCATCTGTTTCACCGGCGAAACCCCTAATCAGCTATGGCAGCAGTTGCGAGCGTATCTAATCTAATAACTACGTGTGTCCTCCAGGCAAACGTGCCGACGTTTTTTCTTACATTTTTTTTATTTGATTTCCAGGCTTTTTCTACTAATAAAATGACCTATATACTTTAACCTCTCACGAATTTCCCAATATCTGCTAATATTTCTTGGCTCATGTTTCCTAATGCAACGAAATACTTCTATCGATACTCTTTCATATAGTTCAATAGAATTGACCCCCATCTCTGAAAAACGGAACAATATAAAATCATTCATTTGTGCCAAATTTCGTAATTGCTGCGAGATGATTTTTTTTTTACTTTCGTATTGGATGGAGTTTTTGTTTTATTTTAATCCATGGGTAACGAATATGATTGCCCTGGTGTTTCGTTTTAGGACTACATCCACCCATTGAATTGCGAGCAGATTCACGTAAAATCAACTTTTGAAAAGGCGATACCTACACGTGACTGTCGTGTCGTCATACAACGTGACTGTATCTTTGACGAATATTATAAAGCCCCTTTTTTTCTCTTTCACACATACAAAATACACACAGAATTCATCCGTCACCATATAAATTTTTTAACATAGCTGTGTTGTTGAATAGAAATATATACAGACTATTATGTACCAATGCTTTGATGTACTTTGCGTTGTCAAGAAAAGATATGCGCAACGAAAAAAAACGACGTGACAGGGGATGAGAATGAAGGGCGCGGCACCCCCGGGATTATCGCTTCATGCATTTTATATTTTGTTCGACTTTGATTCTGAGAATGGTACACTCTTCCCTAAGGCATCCACACCCTACCCTTGGGAATAATCTTCAATCTTCGATCGAAAATTATCTGTGATCGTTGCTGTGCCATTAATGATAGAGCAAAAAAATTTATGGCTCCGATAGTAATACTGTTTGGTTGTTATGGCTGCTGAAAGTACGGAAATACTTGTTATTGCGGTGACAGTAATATTTCAGTATGAATGGTACAATTGTGATAGTAATTGAAAATATTACGTTCGCGTAAGAATGTTGGAATAGTCATTAGGGTCAATGTATACCGGCATCTAAATTTTTGTTGTTCAAATTCATTTATCCAAATATTATGACTTTGTACAGATATTTGCTATGAAGTACGGTAGCTCACTCCTCACGATTCTCATCTCTGCGTTTCCCTGTTACTCATCCTTAAATATTGATGAATGTGAACGATGAATTATGAATGGCGCTAAAGATCGCATGTATTTATGGTAAGATGACTGTAACAGGTATGTTCATGGTTACAATAACAACATAGGCAGCTGTTACTGAGAACTTTCCGTATTTCAACCACGTTTACTACATACCACTACATTTGTGCAGTTACATAATTATTACCGAAATAAATGTTCTGTCAGTATTTTGACATGTCGCAAATATTTAAACCATGTTCACTGCTTGATGTAACCTATTCATGCAGTCACAACACCAAGTGGGATAGTTAATGCAGCTATTGTTGCTGTTAGATTATAAACTATAATTAAACAATTCAATTGTTTTATTGATACTTCTTGATAAATCTAAAGATGCAGAAAGATTATCTTACCTTTTTCATGTTCAAATTCAACTGTCAATATTTGCACAATTTCCTTTCGTATATTCTGAATCGTCAATTAAATCAGTTTTATTTTATAGTTTATCGATACATTTCTATGAATACGTACACATTTTGTTTCATTTTAACACGAGTATATACACAGAAATATGTTGTGAATATTGTTCTCAAGATGCTAGCACACATTCTCTCTTGCATTGCTTTTTGTGTATGTTTATGCTCTGTAGCTCTTGTTGTTGAGCTTCGTCGACGTGACGAATATTCCACTTGTCTAATATTTGTTATATGTTTGCAATGATTGTAATTGATGTGATTAAGACTAAAGTAGATTGGATTGTCGGAATTTTGTGTGTCATGATTATTTTATGACGAACGAAATGCATGATTTAATTTCGCCAAATAATTTGACAGATGTCGTCTGGTGATATTTCATTTTATAATGAAATATCACCAGAAATAGTTCATGGGTTTTTGTTCGCCCGTGAATTCCATAAGAACAAATGCAGTATCGCCCGGTTTTCAACTCGAAAGATCGATTTTTTTTTCATTGTACTATAATACTTTTTCCTGAAACTATTGCAAATCTCCTTTGCACTTCACCAGATATCCAATACTCGACAGTTGCTATTCCAACCGCCAGCACTTGATATCTCGACATCCAATCTGTTCATGTGTATATTTGTGTATATGTGTGAGAATATAAGAGGACCATCGAGGAGGACAAAACAGAGGAAAGTGAAAAGAAAAGGAGAGAGTGGGATAGAGAATGGGGAAACGAAGAAAAAAAAATTAAAGAAAAAGATCAGAGAGAAATCCGCGTACGATCTCCTCATGGCTTACCAAGTTGGCGCAATACTCGAAACTAACGTCACCTAGCTTTTACACACTCTTCTCGCGTTTTCATCCTTCTATCCTCGGGCGTCCACCAACTCGTTTCGTTCGGTTTTTATTTCTATTGTGTTACGACTACCTCTCTAATGTCCACACGTACAAAAAGGTCAGATAAAATAATTGTTATTTGGATTTTTTTGTTGAGATATCGCATTTGATATTATGTGACATTGATATCTTTCGAATTAATTATCATTGGCCTTTCGAGGCGTTTATGGTGTGATGAAAAAGTATAGAGATAAGAAGTCATCAGTTGGAGATCCGCGTGAAGGGTTCGTTGTAATGTTTCTGCAATCGAAATTAGAATTGTATAATGATGATGCAATACAGACATTGTATTATTTTCAGATGAATATTGCTTGTGCAATTTTATACGAGAGAAAATCTACTGTTAAATCCATAATGTAATTTCTTGAGTGCGCTTCCTTTGAGCGCCACCGCCTTTTGCCGGTCAAAGTCCAAGGGGGGCTTGGAGTATAGGGTGGTAAAAATATAACAAGAGAAAAAGTATATTAATTGCGGCGCTGTGTTGCGGTGTTATTAAATTCTTATGGAAATGCGGCAACAGGGCTTAACTCGTAAAGTTGGTTATTGTATTATAAAATCTAAATAATTTCAACTTCTTCAACATCAGCAAAGAAGCCAAACTCATCATTTTTCCACATCAAAAATAAAGAAACAAAAGTGTACTATCAACCGTCGAAATTTTCATAACTTTATATATACGTGCATGATCTCGTGTATGCTCGACGAGTGAAATTTGAATCCAATGTAATCTAATATTCAGATTGTATTTACCGAATCGATAATATAACTTTTCTTCGGATAACTCTTTTTTTTTCCCACACTTCTTCTTTCTTCTCAGTGTTTGATTTGGTACACCGAATGGCCGAAAGCTTTCATTCTAACGATCTAGTGTCCTCTTCGTTTTGTCTTATTCAAGCGAATGTCTAAGTTTGTCTCTATTCACCGAAAAGTTGGCAATTTGATTAGGAAGTTTTGCCCTTCCGTTTCTACGATTCCTTTATATACACACATATATATATATATATATGTATACATTTCCACGCAACATTCAAGACCATGTTAAGATTCTCCAATGATCCAACGAGCGACATAACAAAAGAGCTATCTCCAATAGAATGGGAATTCAGCAGCGATTATTCATCAACACTTATCTTTTGACCAATTTCAAGAATCCAATCAATCATATACCATAATCGATTTTATTAATTTACAGAACAGGCGCAGATGTCGGGCGTTTTTCAAATATTAAATTACAAAAGGTGAAAATTGATTCCAAGAGCAAATTGTTGTTTTATATTAACCTATAATATTTTTCTTTTTTATCTCTCTTGAAAGTTCATGTTGAAGTTCAAGATGCCACGTAAAATCGTAGGATTTTCTCACGTTCCGTCTCCGCTCCCATTCTCAATCTCAGAAACGAGGAGACGCGCGCGCGGCCGGCCAACTTATAAATATGATAATGCGAGAAAGAAGCACAGGGAAGCAGCAGTCACGAAATAGCTCAGCTCTCTACTTCGTGTCGACGTCACCTTTCACCCTTATCTCGTTCGCTGCGATATTTCTTCAGCATTTCATTCTTGCTTTGTGACATTGGATGCTCTACGACTTGAATTAAAGCCCTTTTCTCGCGTTGAAGATGTGTATTTTGGATGTCAATACCACTTCGACGTATACCATATTCAATCCTTACTAATGTCCGAAGCAATATAGTGAATTGCATATTTAATATATATGGATAAAATTCAAAGCTCAAAACTATTAATCAATACTGTAATATCTAAGTAAAAAAAGACTCAACAGACAATCGAGTCGCATTTCGTCCTCACGGAGAGGTTCTTGTAGTTTTTTGAGATGTATGGAAAAAAAGAGGCGTTTTCGATTGAGATAACAACAAAAGCTTGAGTTTTTCATTGGCTTTTGTTTACATGTGAACCACAAAAAATTATAGTTGCATTAGATAAATTCGATTAAAGTAAATATTGGCTAGTTATGATATATTCCTCTTCACAAATAGCTTCGAATGGGCGTAGGAACCGTCAACAAAATAAATGCTATAAGAACATTAGAATACATTTTCCATACATTGTCGTTCTTTCGGATGAGGCATAAACGAGCCAACTGTAAGCAGCAATTCAACCTTGTATGACAGAAATTCTGCGAAAATGTTTTATTATTATAATTTTTGTTTTTTTTTTGTTTGTGGACCGACATCACAATACATCTGGACTCAATTTAACCGCAATAGATCCTCGTATTTCTGTAAGTAAGAGAGTTATTTTAGTACGATGATGTCGCGACCCCAAATGGAACACGTGTGTACACTCTCCTTTTTAAGTATCGTAAATACTTGTTCGCCTTCAGTAAAATAGAATCCGTACACTGTTCTAATATGCATATGGAAGAAAGGATTAATTTAAGAACAGTTTCATTATATATCTTTCTTCTGTATTTTCTTTGCTACCTAACATGTTTTAACGTGTGTATTTTTCCATTCACACTATGAAAAATGGAATGATTTGTGATTAGTGATGTATACACAAAGTCGTGTGGCTTTTGTCACACTCATTTAATCGTCATAAACGATAATATTGCTGGAGGTGACATGGATGCTCTTCACCACACACGGGATAATAACAATACAACAGCGACATTGGC
The DNA here is from genome assembly GCA_030523085.1 of Meteorus colon. Lineage (NCBI taxonomy): Eukaryota > Metazoa > Arthropoda > Insecta > Hymenoptera > Braconidae > Meteorus > Meteorus colon. The sequence continues at coordinate 23,359 of JAPYZH010000282.1, forward strand.
TTGTGAGTGCATGATGTACTGACAATTCACACTAACCGCGAACTGGTGTAAAATATTTTCATATCTCCGAGTGTTCTTCTTTCACATACTGAATGTACATACACTATAGGCTATAATCCTCTCTCTTCCGTACATTTCAATTTTATTAGCGTGGCTTATACACATCCTCTTCTTCACCATTGCAAATGCGTAATATTCTCGTTGTACATATATCTGCAGTCTACTATATTTATTCAACCACGTAATTCACTACCGGAAGATGCTCACCGACCGGAAACGTAACCACGGATGTGGCTATTGTTATATACCAAGTTATACCACGGTAGTCTGCAATTCCCAGTGTTCTTTTTTGCTTACCAATCACACCCATTTGCAGGTATGTGTCTATGTTTACTACGAACAAAAAAAAATTGGGTAATAAAATTGCGGATAAACCGTGAAAAAAAGCGGCGTAATATATTCACACACTTGCATATGATCATTGACACGTTGGACGATAGTTATATGTATTCAACACAGTGAAAACAAAATTTATTATCACGTTAGGTATTGTTTTCTATTTGTGGTATAAAAACAGGTGGTATTGCTATTACAACAATTATTTTTGTTTAATAAAATGAAGTTATTCCACATAGTTGATTATACTCGGTGATGATTTGCGTCGATATTTGGTTGAAAGAAAAGGTCAAATCAGATTGTATTACAATGAATTTCATCAGAATTGAATGAGTGACTGATTTATTGAGTTATCCCTTTTAGTAGAATTGAACATTCATGAACTTGTGTTTAATAGTTTCGAATGCTGCTTTTCGATTTAGTTGTGCTACTGCAGACATAACTTCATGACCTTCAGTTGGTTTCATCATGAGCAATCACATCATTCATTCCTTTGTATGTTTATTTCATATGCATCTAAATTGAATCTTATTCCTTATGAAGAGTTTCCAAGTTTGAATAATGGTGGAGATTGTCTCTCAATGATACATTCAGATATCAAGTGGTAGACGATCAACATTCTCCTCTAAACCGGTAGAGGAATAGAAAGAGGATGATTTTTCACAAGGACTGTTAATTGTTTTCGAAATTCGGTGAGAAGTTGAGTTATAGAAATCAATTCAGAGTGCAATAGATTTTCTTAATAGCAAAAGTAGTTAATTTCTGTGAATGCGAATAATTTATTCTATAATGAGAAATGTGACCTATACCCACGTATCTCATTTTATGAATTGCAATTCATCGATTATGTGTGAATTATGATCATAGTCGCGTATTTTTCATGTCTCAAAAGTGATGCAGAAATTTTTTTTTTTTCTTGGTCACACCTGCCAAATGATCGAGATGGATAGACGCGTCTAAATCTTACTAACTCTCACAAAACGTTCTGCTTCCACACAATGATATGAGTCTTGCTGTTGAATTTGAAAGAACAGCTATGCAATTTCATGAAACTGCATATTCTATCATAAAGAATTAATTAATTTCGCGTATTAACGAAAAGCAATGGGAAATCCATTTTTATTTTCCAATCCTTCTCATTTTTGTAGCAATAGCGCATCCATATAAAATAATGGCATGTAATCAATTGCGAAACGCACTGATGATCACTAAATTATCGTAGACTGCCGTACTATTGGCGTATGCTGATGACCGAATATATCTACTATAGCCGATGATTCTAATATAGATATTCGTGAAATCACAACAGCAATGTTGATAATTGCTAAAACTATTTATTCGACAGTCAATGGAAATTTTTCGATCCAGTTGAACAATATTAATTTCAGTGTAAATTATTCAAACGATAACAGCAATTCTTTTTCGTTTCTTCTGTCTATGATAACTTGCGTTGTTTGAATCATTCACATTCACTCACGGTTTGAGTTTCGCTGAGAACATTTTCGTAATGTTTGAATAGGACGGAAACAGATTAATCCTGTGCATTATTTGATGCGCGTGAATTATTTCAATAGCCGTGTGATATAATAAAAGTAACATTCGTGTATTTATTACGTCTATATATTTCGTTGAAATGGTATAAATAAATGTATATACATGCTTGTAGGTTTGTATGTATACGCGTATTTTTTTATCGAAATTGTCTGTCGGTAGAATTATTGAAAAGTCTTCACTTAAATCACTGTTTAATGGTTCGTATCTATAGAACTCGAACGTAAATAACGCCATGAAATTTGTCGTTGCCGCGGTGTAAACACGGCTACGACCGCTTGAGCCAGATCTCGCTGTAGCGGACCGCGCGGACGTGCCAACACTGTCGGGCTAAACTAACTCTCCATAATTAAACACTACCACGGTAAATTAAAACAATAAATACCGAGAGGTGCCGAGAGAATGAGTCGGTATATACAGTTATACAGAATTTGAATTCGCTCATGGTCATATAAAGTGTGCAGTGTTTTCAAGTCCAGTTCATGCTACTAAAACAATTAACTACAATTTTTTCCTGAAGGATTATGATAAGTATTGTAAGTATCATAATTATTTATAATTTTAATGGAGGTTTATAGGATAATGGTGGAAAATCAACAGTTTGAGAAGCATATTGTATCGGCGATAGCTCCATTACCTGGTTTATGCAGCTCCATTGAGAAGCCTAACAGAGATGCGGAGACTGCGAATAGATATCGTGTTCAATCATGTCCGAAGTTGATCCATGTTTCATATCGTCGTCATATGATCCGAGAACGTTTGTCATCATTGCCACGAAATATCAGATTCAATATATCTAACCGCATGTACATTGTTACATCAATAAACGAGGATATATTTTTATAGTCAATTACATCGACTGTTTGGGTATGGTAAGTTTAATTACGGGGAAAGCAATATCGATGTACAGCATTGAAAACGTATTAGTATAGCATCAGCACGTACTACAAATGTCGAGATTTCCGCTGAGGAAGATGTATTATTGTTTCAAGAGCTATTTCCACACTTTGAATGGAAATTAATCTTATTTCGCACTCGACCCAGTGACGCATAAAACAATTTGATGAAACGTATTTGTAGGGGTCATACCTTCTCCAAGAGAGAAAAATAGATTCGAATGAAAATTTCTATTTGCTGCAAAATTTGACCCTTTTACTCGGGATTATGAATAATTTATGGCACATCTTGACTCCGTGGTTAGTACAATTGAATTCGTGCAACTGGAAATCGTGGCTGGCCAAAATACTCTGGCTTACTGTTGAGACAGTTTTTTGTCGGCGAATAAAATTATGAGTTAGAAAGTTACTCGCAAATTGAATTCTCTTTATTATAACCGCATGTAGTGTCAATATATTTTTTTTTCCAATGATAAAATCCATTAAAACTTTGCTTTGTTCGCGGTGAGGTAGATTATGGCCGATGATGAACATTCGTATTTCATTTCATCAAACTATACAGCAACGATATTCTCTGTTGAATACGATGGCAACGAAACAAAATTCGAGCTATTAATTGTTCGAATTCCAGACCAATATTAATAATTCTGCACAAACATTTCTCTTAGCAATAACCTCAATACATAAAATATCAAGCCCCAGTATCAATTTTTAGTGATGAATTTAGGATAATCTTAACAAAAATACCGAACGAAAATAAAAAATATTGTGACATATGGCAATCAGGTGTTTCATTAATATGGTGAGAAAATTCAATTTTGAAGATGCAAAGTAAATTTTCGACTCTATTTACGTCCATGTATGTGTACGAGAACTGCCAAGTGATGTCATCATTGATGTGATCATAATTAATTCTAATTAATGCTGAAATAAAGTCTCTTTTGGTGAGTTGATGTCTTTCATCATTCCATAATTGTCTTTTTCCTGAACTCCACTCACTTTCAATAAAAGAAAAAAATAAGTTTGCAGAAATTAGAATAAACAGTCAAAGTTGAAAAATTATTAATCTCGATAACAGAAACAAGTCCTAAAATGTCACGTCTGGAATTTACTTCTTGGAAACAAACACTTTCCTAACATTAATCCTTCTCAGTTTTAACACCTGAAAACCCCGGGAAATGACTGTCCGGGAAGTAACAAATACGAACATGAAACTACAATTTGACTCGAGATAACTTTCAATACGTCGAATCCATTAAATCACTCTGAAGTATTTTTCTTGCAAATCTGCGAAAGCTTTGGAGTTCTTGCAACTTCATTATCATTGTTTATGAACAATATTTTCTTGGCGGAAATTACGGAGTTCTCACGCGCAATTTTTTAATGTGTATTCTTCAGAAGATGATGATAATCAACTATCGTAACAGAAAAAAAATGATGAGACATTTATAAAATAATATTGCTTCATAAATTGAAGTATACCATACTCTTCGAGGACATATTCGTTTACCATCTTTTGATATTTATTAATCCAAAAAAAATTACCTCCTAGAACTTCTTTCGTCCGTAGAATGTCCAAGTATATAATATCGGATAAACACCCATATCAAAAATTAAAATCAATTTTTCTATATGCGTTCCATAAATTTATTTACACACATCATTCTTGACCACATAGACTGAGTTTTCCAATCATTATAGTGGATATGAATGAATGAAGACACTCGGAACTTCTTCCAAAAAAAAATTCTTGAATGCGTTCCTCATGTTGCCAAAATAATAAAAACCTATGAACAAATATCAAGTAATTGTTGATTGTTGGAATTTCAAATGTGGATCTAACTCGATATAATCTACCGGTTTGAACGGAAATTATGTCTGTTGATTTGATATGTTAGCTGATGTGTTCTTGATTGTGTGATTATTTTCAATAGAATATCAAGCGCGTTTTCAATTGAAATTGCTCGTTATATTGCGCGTCATTACTCATAGAAATTGATTCTAGTTGTGCACTATAAGTATATGATTGATTGGAAGATATGATGAATACAAACGGGGATATTTATACTATATTCTGATATCCTTAACACCATTCAGAATATGATTCGCAATTGTTAATTATAAAGCTGCGAAATGAATTGACAGAGGAAAAGAAAAAATGATAATTAAGAAACTGAAGTAACAGCACAGAGAATTGTCGGATTGATCAACAAACATGATTCATTCCAGCATTTATATGATGAAAATTATGAAGTTAGACTATTGACACAGAAATGGCGAATGCAATGTATCCAATCGTATGTTGATGGAAGAAACCATATAACATGAAGAGCTAACTGTAAACTGAAACGCATCATTGCCAAATGCGCGTTGATTCGTCCACGACCAAGCTCATTTACATCGAAAGTGGTCAATGCGTTTTGGTTGTATATATATACACATATATATAGTATGTAACGAGCATTATTTCGATCGAGCATTCGGCACAGTTTCCAAATAATATGTTTCGTTTCACATACGAGGATAAATAGATATATTGCCATCGTTCACTAAATTAGTAGGGAATGGTCGAGTTAACCTAAATGAAAATGTTCAAATAACAGCTCTGCACAAATTTACAGATATTATTTTATCGTAGAAGGATTAAACAAAAGTTTTGGTGCTTTCAAATTCAATATAACAATATTTCCATAATCCATTTAGCTAGCGGAGACTATTATTGTTTCAGCTATGAAGGTATTTTAGCTAAAGAATGGGTCAGCAAAGATGGGGGTAAAATATAGATGGAGTTGATTTAGAAGTGAGAGTGGGAGTGAGACAGAGGGTTAGCACGGTCATTACCCAGACAATACCGCATTAATGGATTGAATCGAATTTAACGGCCTACAGCGTTCGCTCCTCTCTATATACTCATCTTCTCCTCCTCGCTCTCGTATACTCAACGACCCCAGTAGCAACGATGACTACCTCTAACCCCTTCGGAGCTCTGGTAGTCCCGACGACGTCGCACATTGCACGTCTACATATATATCTGACACTCATGAGCACAGTCAGATATACCCGGACGAATTTGATTGCTTTACGGTTACTCGTGATTAGGCAATCTGCCTTCCTTACTCGAGCTATAGTGAAACAACATAGACTGTGTCTCGTAAGCTCGAGTCAGCGAGTATGGTCGGCAGCTTCAATCAACTCACAGATTTCACTATCAATTCGCAATAGCTGTAATTTTAATTGTTATACGAACATTGGAATATAGAAGGGAATGGGAAACAATGACACGCCTGTTAAATATTTATTTGTAGACTGGATTAAAACATGATCAATATATTTTTTTCGAATGTCAAGTATTCATCCACAGAATACGGGTTGAACTCAGAGTCAACGCACTTTATAAACATGGATATTCAAATATATAAAACATGTATATGTATAGCAGTGCACAGATGGAAGCAGAGAACAAACGTATAACGTCATAACGCGCGAGCGTTCGTACATATACATATATCGTATAAATATAGGCCATATCATATACCTAAGGGAGCGCACTATTACCCCTTGGCACAAGACCGCAATGCATACTGAGTAGCCATTCTCCTTTCTATATGGCGTGGCCACTGACCATATACACATACATATACATATATACATAGCATCGAATTTCTGAGTAATAACAAATTTGCAGATTGTACAGAAGTATAAAAAAAAACTATCAGTTTATCAAAATTCTCGACAAAAATAAATTCACCTTGGTCAAATAGGTGGATTAATGATAAGATGAATCTGGCTCATGTACATTCTTCGGATTTATTACGGCGTTGAGAAGTTATACAAAACTCCTAGGTCGACACAACTTACAATCATTTTGGCAGTTAAGAATTTACAGTATTCTCCCTTACCGTTGCGATTTTTATTTTTTTTCTGAACAAAAGAGTGAAAAACCCGATCGATAATGTATTTCTAACGGATGATCGCGACTGTGTGGTCAAAACACCTGAGTTATGATGATGACTAACATGAGAAGATAACGAATAAATGCCAACCACACATAGAGAATTGCTAAGCCAATATTCCTGCAGCTAAATTTCTTTATTGTTATGTGATAATTATGCTGAGATAGTTTTTTTTTATCAAACATATGGAGCTTTCATAATTTACTTAATTTATTATTGCACTAAATAAACCATAGAAAAACTTTCCAAGTACGAGTTTAACATAAACATCCGAAAATTTCTCTGTATTTATATCTAATTACTCGAGTAGATTCAAATTCACTAGGAATGAGTTAATATTTATCATATCGCAATATAAACATTGAAATTATGTGGTATGAATATGATGCACCACTCAAGATTGATGATTGGGATCACTGGTCTGTGAAATTAGATTTCCGCATGCAATCATGTTCGAAAATGTTTGAAAATACAATTCGATCTTTGAATAGTTCTTTTCATAATTTTTACTCAGCAAACATTCGATGATGCTTTCCACATTCTCAATTCTTTTGTGGTATGTTCATCTATGTGGCAAGAAAGAAATTGATTATTCGATGACATTGAATTAGTTCGGTTGTCTGCATACCATAACCATCAATTACTTTTTTGAATATAAATTCGTACATGGCCTTGAACGTCTGCTTCGTGCATCGGAAAAAATTATTGGAGAATCAAACATTTGTAATGAATGTTTTTGAGTTTATTTAATATACTTAACACCCTTAATTAGTGCAATTTATTCATCCACTTTGTCAAATTACATTTACGAACATCTACTTTTTTACGCCGCTTCTAATTAACCATTGAAGTTTTATCAGAAACCATTTCAATGGTTATTAGATGCGCTTCCATATGATGATAACAAAAATCAAGTAGAACCCACTATTGATTCATGATAACTTCTGCAAAGTAATAAAAGTGTCTGATCTGAATCTCTCAGTTTTTTTTCGAGATAACTTCGGAATGAAGAGTTCTAATTGTTCTAACTTTCATGCGTATGTTAATCGATTAGAACTTTTGAAATCCATTATGATCAACCAGGCACTAATTATATTCCATTAATATGAAAAATGTGAATGACTCCATCTATCTCATCATATATTATCAGAAAGCAAATGTTCACAATTGTTAATGAGAGACAAGTTCAATAACAGATATATTCATGACTCTTATCTAATTTTCCATGAAGACCTCATACACATAAGAGTTTTCAGTGTACCTCGATAATTACGTTGCACGGCAATGTACACCTATGAACCTGCTCTTCTATTCATCCAAAAGATAATTGAAGATAAACTCATGCAGACAATACATCGTTCGTGGTTAAATATATCTTTTATGGTATATTTAATATATATTTGTTACATAAAACATCGCGTCTGGACTTATACTTTCGTCCTTTTCGTAAGCGCGTCCCTCGCGAGTAGAGTTTGAGTGAGGGTACGCGCCAACATTGTCGGTTTGTCCATGTTTAGAGAGCTACTTACAAATTAGCCGTGAATATTCATGCGTCAATGGGGGAGTATAACCGCACAGAATTCTATAACCTTTCACCCAGCGTAGTTCATCCTGGTGGGAAGTGTAAATATTTCCTTGGGAACTGTATGGTGGTCAATTGGGGCATCTTGTTTATGCTCATACATTTATGCACACACTAACAAATACAAAACGAAGCAAATACACCCCTGTATCCAACTAAAATTTCATAAATTCGTTTTTTTTTTTTTCAATGATGTTATCTCAAACATCTGAATTGTTTACACTATTTATTACTATCATCGCGATGATTATTATTAATTTTTTTTTAAGTTTTGGAATTCGGCTCTTAGAGTGAAGACGATTAATTTTTATCAGTGTCCGTTGGTTGGGTTATGCATGTTGACACGGAAAAAAAGAGGAAAATTAAAAAATTGCTGTATAAAGTCAGTATCATTAATCATCACTCATCTATTGTTCATCTTCGGACGTTTGCGACAGCTATTGTACGGTTAGAATATTTTTCAGAATAAAAATGAATTATACGCGATGCTGGATATTTTTATTCAAATATATACAAGGAAGCACATGATCGTAGGTAAGCGAGGGGTTATAGCGTGCAGTAGCGACTAAAGCCGAAAATACTCGTGAACGATTGTAATCCTAGGGAAGAAAAGATTTGTATAACAAAAAAAAATAAGCTGTCATAAAGTTTGGCATATTGCGGATCGGGTTTTTATATCGAATTACTCTTATTGACATTTGGTCTTGAATTATAGCTATGAATTCTCGTTCTACAAATTAATTATTTCCTATCATATGAAATAAAACAATGAATATTGTTTGCATAATAGTAATGTTTCGTAAACAGTTGATGGTTTATGTAGTTTGATTGCAAATGGGATAATTTTATAATAATTCGAGATGAATCATAATGAGAAATATCAAAACAGACATTCATGTCGATTTATCAATATCAATATCATTTTGTAATCCATTGAGGACAAGTACATCACCATAGTTGTTTACTGCTGTGGTCCATATAAATATTTGTTCGTGAAGCGTTGGTATATCGTCAAAGATTTATGAGTTGACATCGGTTGCAGGGTTGGTAACTCTATTTATTTCAATTTCTGACTCAATTGTATAGAGTACTCAATGTCATTCTCAATTTAAAATGCTGTGATAAAAAGTGTCAATCATCAATTATTGAATGATAATAAAAATAAAAATGTGTGAATTGATACTGAAATTATATGAAAACGTTTATTGAAAACACAAATAAATATGATGATGAAAAAAAAGTTCGGCATTTGATAGACATATTTATGATACGTATGTTGATATAGTAATAGATGAGAGAGAAATCAACCAAGTAAAGGATATGTCGTCTATAAAATTTCTCTCTGGAACGTAAATTTGGCTCGAGAGTTACGGTAACCGCGCGCCACGACCGATTGGCGAGACAACGAGAAACGGCCATATAGAGACCGAATGACCAGTTCCAATCAGCCACTATTGCTCTGGAGAATCGATTTCCGTAATGAATTGTGGCTCGGCAGCATCCCGTCGCCACACCAAACCAATATTGCTTCTTCAGGTTTACAAGTTCTTCTGCGAAGTAGAGCGGAGAATGTTGGAGGGGTATTGGTGGCACCTAAAAGCAGGCAGCAACTCCTGATTCTTAAGTTAAAGGGGAAAGACCAATTTAAACGTGACGCTACAAACAAAACTATCCTCTTATGCTCACCTCGTGCGGAAGAATGAACAAGGAGTTTGCACAGTGAACATCTTGAACAGACGGAGAGAGCGATCCTACATCAAATATATGTCCTCGAGCGAGTGCGGGCACAAAACATCCATTGAGCCTTATACAACATAAGTGGTACAGAGGCTTGCCGGAGGTGAAATTCTCCACTTGACTGAAAAAGTAAAAAGTTCCAGCGCTGTTAGAATATCATAGTGTTTTAAGACTTCATTATACATGATTAATCGAATGAAAACCTCAGCGAAGACCTTCCGATTAATTTTGTTTTTCATTTGCTGTCCCAATGATTCATTTTGTTTGAGAAAAATATTGGAATTATTATTATGAATTCGATAATCTTATAAGAGACAATTATTTTTGTTGACGATCATTATGGGAAGTTAATGAATATTTTTCATTACTTGACATGTCGAACTAACTAATGTAAGAAATAATGTAATGCTGCTCAATCGGTTCATTAAGATCGGTAGGAACTAGATAGAAACAAACAACTCTTTTTCATGATTTTGTTCATTATGTAAACAAAATGATTATCATGCAACACTTACATAATGAGTCAATTATGCTCGTCAGTTTTTCAATAGTCAGTGTTGTTGGACAAACGGATAAATGCTCCGGGAATAGTATCTGGTAAACGAGTCAGGCGTATACAGCTGAGAACTAATTGACAAAAAATACCCTGGTGTTTGAATATGTAGTGTTGGAAGCGAGTGCAATTCTTTTGTTATATTCAGACTTATTTCTGCAATCTGTACTTATATTATTCGTTTTAGTTGCTTCTTCAAAGCATTTTACTGTTGTGTTAATAATTTGATTACCTCATTGAGTTCAGTCCAAAATTTGTGCGACACAAGAGAAACGACGTCTTTTGTTGGTCAGTAGTTTCATACTTAATTTTTCACCTTCATTTCGCATTATTTTCTTCCGGATTTATAAAAAGATGTGTTACTTTAATTTTTTTTTTGTTCCTTTGCAATAAAAATGCTGTTTTAATGTTTTCTGGTCTATTTTTCAACGAATGCGCGAACTTAATAAACTCTTCACATTTTTCGTTTGAGACCTTAATTAATAATTCCATCATCTCAATATAATTTCCTATGATATTGCTTTGACCATGAAAGATGAACGACTACCTTTTTAACCCATCGATGAATCATACATCCTCATGTATAATTAATTTAATACCCATCGGACTGATATTGACTCTACACTTCAAATAAGGAGCCGAAAAATATCCTTATGTTTTCAAGTTGAATTTCAATAAGTTCTTATATCGGATATATATATAATTTTAATCTCCGTATGGGACACTATCCCCTGGGGGGTGGGAGCGTTTCACACTCCGGTACACCGTTAAAAAGGTTTATTGAACTTTAGAAAATTTGATTTTTATTCGACAAATAAGCATTTCGAGCGCAGTAGTTATAAATTTTTTGTACAAATTTGAGGAATTAATATCACAATTGTTTTTTTCGTTCGTTAATTTTTTTAGACTGTTTATGATTGTATCAAGTGGAGGTTTATTTGCGCTTTATAAATCGTATCGACATACAACATAGAGTCGTTGACATAATGAAAAACGGATGGAGAATTTTTTCGCGTGAACATTCCTATCAAGGATATCGAGTTATATTTGAGTGTGTGATTTCCACTCTCCAACTGATAATGAAGAAAATGAATGAATATTTATTGAGGAATATACAAAAATGATTATTTTTATGGCAATTGAGGTTTGTTAAATACAACGAAATCATTGTTCCTCGTGGACAAACTGGATATCGAAAATAAATGATAGAATATACAAATTAAGCCTTCCAATTTTTTATATTTACGAATTGCTGTTAGATCTTAATAAGTGTCTCCGATACATTTCTTAAAATCTTCATAACGATGTTGATTCGGTTGGAAGATTCTAAAATCCTTATGATGTCCCAATGTTATCGAAGCGCAAAATTTTATAATTTGATGCTCAGTTGAATGACACAGGAGTAACAATTAATCACGTCGAATTCGTATCTGACACCCTTTTCAAAGCTGCGAAGATATTACTGATATCTGTAGAAATCTTCGATGCAATTGATCTTCATAAAGATGATGTATATTACATTTTAAAATTTGATTCCGGGTGTGTTTACGTCCTGTTTGCATTGTGCATTACAGCAGAGTGCGACAATAAGTTAAAATTTGAGTGGGAATCTTGTATGACACTGGTGGTGAAAATTCTTACAGGGACGGGCTGGACGAATCTTCTGTATATTTTGCATCTCTCGCATTTTGCATCGTTGTTCGCCGTTTGTTTTCCCTCCATCTTCTCTCCCTTGGTTATTTTCTACTTTCTTTTCTTTTTTATACGCTGCGTGGGCAGAATTTATGCGACCGCTCTAGTTGAGATCCTGAGGCAATAGTGTAGCGCTGGCGGCGTGCACGCGGCCGGACAGAAATGAATAGAGCGTCGGAGCCTGGGGTACTTTACAAATATGTGACCAGAAAACAAACTGGAAATCCGTTATCTCTCGCTCTTCGCTTTTCTATTGCCGTCCTCCCCCTAGTCGAAAGTATTCGGGCTTCATTTTATCTCTATTTTTTTCTCCTTCCTTCATCTCGAGTGCTGTTGTAACCTTTTCTTTTACTAAGAAAGAGCCATACTTTTTTCTTATTCAATCTTTATGATGGCTTATTTGTCCAAAAATTTTGCATAATTCGCAAGCCACCATCTCAATCCCAATCAAGAAGTGGAAGGAAACGTGGCGTATTGAGCATATTATTCACCGATTCGGAATGGAACTAATGTTTGTTATGATTCTCACAAGATAAAGTAATGAGATGAATTCGAATTCCAGTCCGAATGATATTTTGATTACGAATAATTGTAATTCATTGATATGGAACCAAAATAGATGAATTCAACGGGATTAATTTAAATTCGTATTCGGAATTACATTTCCAACTGAAATGATTCAATTTATGTTGGTCCGGTAACTTATTATTAATGATTATTCGGGTCGTCATTTGAATGTTGAACATACAAACACAGTCAAAAATGGGAACTCGGAATTTGGTTCGAGATTCGATTGAATAACATGCATGTCGAATAGAAAATACATGCAAATGTGAATCAAATCTGTAATTTATTACACAAATTAAAATCAGTCTCATCTTCATTTCGAATGCCATTGTGGCATTCAATGAAATTTATTGCATTCGATCTGAATCATTTTTTTTTTTCTTAGTGTATGCAAATTTGTAGTCGAGAAAAAAAATCCAATGCTCTTCAAAACAAACCGTAGCGATTCTACGTTTAATGATACTCGCGAGCGACGACAACGGCGACGACGACGACGCGCGACAAGTCCCAATAAATGTACAAGCAATCCCCGTTTATACGAGCGATCGTAATTCCCCAAATGACGCCGTTAGTACGCCGGCACGCGTCAACATGTACCGAGAATTTCACGGGGCTGTAACGGAACTTAATGGCATCCATTCATTCTTTTTTGCCCGTCTATACTTCCTCCTTGTTCTATAGTCTCGTGACGGTATTTTGCGCTTGTGAACAAACAACCCGTCAGTGTATGGGTAGGAAGAAAATAAATGCACTCATGCGCAATTGTTTATTCACAATCGTCCTCCAGAACTTTTGCCGCGTTTGCGACAGCTCAAATACTTTAAATGTTTAGTAGTGTAAAACAATTCCAGAATATATAAAAATATCTATTTACCATATAATGACTATGGCGTTGGTGAATTCGTACACAGTGACACCATAAAATTTTCTTACGACTTTTGAATTTGAACAAGTGAAAGAGGAAAAAAAAATGATCGTATCTTATATGCACTGTGGCCTCATACATTTATATGAACTATGGAAATGTATATAGTAAGTCACTTGCTAAAATGAAGTTTGATAGACGTTGATATATATCATTCCGATTAAATTCACTTGACTTCTTTTGTTCACTCCAATCCTTTGATCCGCCTTCTTCAAAGATGCAGAATGTTCTTTTCTACATCATCGATTGAAGATCTGGTATCAAGAGCGTCAGACAAGTAAAATGCATACGCGAATACCATTAACTTTTGAATAATTTTAGAACTGCGTCGCGTTTTTTTCTCACTTTCGGTGAATATTTGCTCATCCCACGACGTGGATATTGCTCCATTATTCAACATTACAAGTAAATAGTTCAAACACAAATTAGAAGATTTCGGGATGGACATTCCGCCACCGTTAGAACTGCATTCGATCGTCTCATGATTTTCTACTTATTTTATTATTAGAATGTACTTTGTTTGTTATTATACCCTGTCATCGATTTCATTGAAACAACTTTGTTGTATCTATATACACGCGATCACTAGAAAATATTTCAACCTGTGCTTAACGATTTCCTTTTATACCGCTTCTTTCAATTTAGAAATTTTTTCTGAACGATTGAGCTATTGATATAACCACAGGAGTTCGTAACCATTTTCGGCAATTGGACATTTGTTCAGACTAAATAGATGATTTGTTAGCTATGCACAAACAGTAATTGGGCACAAAGCACCAACCATAATATTAATTCCCATTTCTAGTGATGATAAACACATTTGGCTACATCAAAATAATTAATTCCACTGCATAAATCGAATTTCATTTATGATTACATGAATGTGGCTTTTTTTCGTGTTTTGATCAGATATATTTCACCCCATGCGATGCGTGTATCAAAATAGACTATTCAAGAAACAAATAGGAATGGTTATAAATTAACCTGACATTTTTACGTTCTTAATTATATATTCATTATGATTTTTATCGGGTCTTATAAGTACACTTTTCTCCAATCTATATACAATGATCGTTATTCTCTCAACGTCTTGTGACTTGACTTGAATTATCTAACGAGTGGTGCGACAACGCGAAGTCAATGTGTATATATGTGCACATACCTACATAGGTATATAAATAGTAGTATTATGGCGCGATTGTAAAAAGATATAGGCTATACGGCACAGGCACAGGGTGCACGTCGGTTTGCTCATTTGAATACTTAGATTGGACGGATCGCGCGCACGAGGAAGGAAGAAAGAAAGAGTAAAAGAGCAAGGTGCAAAAAGAGGGAAGGAAGAATGAAAAGATGCGCGTCTGCAGAGGTTAGGAGAGGTAGCGTAGCTTAATCGCACTTTCCCGGGAAAAATTTATGAGATTCAACTTGATAAGGTACAGAATAAGCGCAAGTGCATCGTATAGTAACGCCAAGAGAAAAAATAGAGAAATCTGGATCTAGTTTAGGTTACGAGATGTGCATATTGTATCGGTATAATACAGCTATAAAATGAGAAAAAAAAAACACTCCGCAACATCAAAAAATAAAATAATGCTCTATATAGATACATAATGCTCCTCTACGCTAAATTTATTCTCGTTAAGATGAAGGTAATGTTCATTTTGGAGCCAATTTTCAAAATTATTTAATCGAAAATATGCCAAATATAAATGTCGACAGATATACATGATAAATAAAGATACATATGTATTCCCAAATGGCTCTGCGATAGCGTTTTTTATTTCTGACGACAAAAAGTAGGAAGGAGGAGGGGAAAAATTGTGGGAGTGAGGATGAGAATGGGAGAGGGAGAGAAGAAGAATAACCATATTCATGTAAAAACTATCCGCAGGATATTTCTGTTATCTGATCACGAACAGCATATCTACAAATTTCATTTACGAACAACAAATACGAAAAAAGGTCCTCGGGTCCCAACGCTCAATGAAACTTCATCATATTTATGAAGTCATGACAAAATGAAACGACGCATATATTGTATAAAACTGTAAGATTATACGCAAATGTATAAATCAATTTCATGAATAGGATTCAATAAAGTTAATGAATATAAATTGGTACAGTTATGAGAACAAGTGAATTTTCCTCAGATTTATTCATTTCAACGCATCTATTGGGTGTGGCAATTAAGATTATAGCATGATTTATTGAATATAAAATTTTTAAACCACATGAACATTTGTTTGCTGCAAAAATTTCATCTCGCCATCATATGACTTTGTGACCTATAGAGATCGGTGGTATTATTGCTATGGCAATGTTTCATTGTTGTTGGAGCTGGATATTTATTTTAGAAGTAATGCTTTGCCTCCACAATCAACTACAAGATTACTGTGGGCAGTATAATAGAAATAGCTATCTAAAGTATTGCTACTGTATATAAATGTCGACGACGTTGTTGAGCCCAAATTGTGGTTAAAGTCTCTTTGATGTGCAAATTCATTTGTACAGAATAAACTCATTTTGTGTAACATCTCTCGTATCGTTTCCTCTTATCTTTGTAGACTCAAATTCTCCAATTATTATGGTATTGATACCTTCTCTTTTATTTTCCATTGAGAATCCTCTTTCGAAAGCAGTTGAGATTCGCGTTGTTATAGCCTTCCACTATTTCTATAATTGGTTATCAATATTATTGGGCTAGTTCACTTTGATCTGGAATTATACTGCTGTTTCCGTCTCGATCTTCATGTTTGATTCATTATGCAACTATTTCTGTGATGTGCATCGATCACTTGTGATTCGTTTTCTAAAGTCATTAATTTTGGACTGGCTGTGGATAGGAGAGTAGTCAAGTGTGAGGTAGGTTCTCTATTCTGAGGAGACCATTTGTAGTAATTTATGCAAATGTGGTGGTTTTTTTTTTCCCCCTTTTCATTTGGCGTTCATGACATTTTGTCTTTCCAAAGAAATTCTCATATTTTCAACGGCACTTTAATGCTTTTTTTATGCATCAAACAAGTGACAAATAAAGTATCGTTCAACATGTACTACGAATCATGGAGATTAATCGTGGAGATTTTCGTGCAAAATTCGTATTAATCAGAGCATCTACTATTGAGTGATGGATGTTATAGTTTTGAAAAAAAAAGAAAGAATTCGGTTGACATCTTCCATAATATTTATATAATATTTATTCTCAAGTGAATATTTCAGTAAGTTGTGATGAAAATGGATTTTTTGTGAGTTATGAAATGTTGTCTTCTCTTGAATAATGTCAGTCAATTCGGACTTATTTTTACAGAAAATGATTGATATCAACGTGGAAACATAACTCAAACATTCGCACCATCGCTAATATCGCACCATAACTAATAATTACCAAATTATCATAACCATAGTGGTCATTTGAAAAAGGGAAAACCCCAGTATTAATTATATACTCAGTGAGTATATAATTCACTGAATTCATGTCATTTTAACGCACAGAGTTCAATAAGATTAAAAATGTAGGATACTCATTGTTGGTTTAGAATTTCTTGAGTGCAGTTGTTAACGAATTATATCACGAATTATTTGAGATTGTTTTTTGTGATAATTTCATGGTTCGATCATACATAAAGTCATAACATACATGACGGAAGCGGATATTCAATCATATATTGTCATGTCACTGGAAAAATATCAACGGTAGGAGTTGTTCACATATCAGTTGAAATACGAATGTGTTCTTTTATAATAAATAAGAAATATATACATTCCTACTTACTGAATCGAAACTAGTTCAATCAATTTGGAACGGTATATAGGTACCAATATTGAATTATTGCATGAGCGTAGATAAATTCACCAGAATTATTTCAGTGCTTGTCAGGATATATATTACATTTATTTTCTAACACACGGATGTTATATATTGACAGGTTTATTTCGGAATGAACGTGATATAAGATATGGAGATGATGTTCCCAATTCTCAAATTCAAGACAGTTGAATAGTTATTAACATGACAATTAAATTCCAAAAGACGTGCCGGGTGAAGTGCCCAAAAGAATCACCAGAAAGCGGTAGCAATAATAAATTCGAGAATTATCTAAAGAAATGTCTGTTTGATGGGAGCATTTCCAAAATATTTCTCAACAAAATACTGAAAATAGTTGATAGCGTCACCTGAAATTCTACATCGTTGAGTTAATTCTTCAAATTTTTATATGATCACTTGACTAATATCAATTAAGCGGTGGAACAATTTTTTTTGAAACTGCATATAGAGATTCACGATGTACCAATACAGGAAGATTTCCCCTGCATTTTTGCGTCAAAACTAAAACAGGAAAAAAAAAATTACGAATGTTAAACCGATAATACGCATTGTTTACTTCTCTGCTACCTTGATTTGAGAGACCGGTTGATTTGAGTTAATTTTCATTGATAAATATCAACTGTGTGCATACGCAACCTCACGATTAAACATATACTCCATTTATATATATATATGCGAAGTAAATTGGAACTAGAATGGATATAGCACATTGCCAGAATAAGGTAGCGTTCTCGTAATTGTTTTTGAGCGGAATTTTTATCAAATCGTAGATACGATAGTTATCAGTGCGGTCATGATTCCTGGCACAGCGAATGGGACTCCGCCAAACTGGTGGAATTCATCAGAAATGCATGGGGTCCACATCGACGCCAAAATCGAAAAGTCCCTGTTTGGTCTGGGCCACGACAGAGTTCGAACGAAATCCGAGATAAGACGCCGGATATATAGACTTTATCTGGATTACTGCTACCGTGTATTTTCCGTCGATGCGTTCTTTTTTTTCCCCTTTTACACCCGATATATACTACCCGCCCCATCGCGTGTGTGCAATAGCACTCTTTACTCCACGTTTTTTGTTCGTATTACTTCGGTTTTTTTCTTTTCTTTTTCACCTCAGTGAACGATAGCGATAGAGAATGCACTTCAGGTTGTGTGAATGAGCCCATGTGCTCACATTTCCAGAGATTTAATGCTTAAAACGTTTTTTTTTTACGTATAGATATGCATACATTTACAGGGGTATAAAAACATATATATTTGGAAGAGATGTTTTGATACAGGAAGGGGTGATCAATGCGTATGAACATCGAATAATCTCACTTGAAACTTCAATCCGATGAGAGAATAAAATTTTTACGTGGATGAAACTTTCAAAAATTATCGTGCGGATTCATGTAGAATGTTATGTGAGTATGCAATTAGATTCAGAGGAAAATATGTTTGAATTGAGAAAGATTATTTTTTTTTGGAGCAGCGTAATTTTTCGTTCGGAATTAAATTATTTTCAATCTCTGAGGGGTTTTTAAGTTTGGTTCCCATACATAAATATCAACTTCTTCTCTTTTATCTATCGAATTTTCTATGTGTCGACAAACATTCTATATTCAATGTATGATAGTTTTCTTAATGGGGATTCGAATCTTCGAATCTAGAACTCTTCATTGAGAGATAAAGTTGATAAATTTGCACTTTAAGTAAGGAGAGAACTCGGTTCAAATCGATTGAGAAGTCGATTTCACAAATTTTTTCATGATTTCTGGCCAATTTCTATATCATTTAAGCGTTATTCAATGTTATTCCGAAATTATGCTACCCAAGAACGTAAAAAACATTTAAACGGTATGAGAATGTAAGAGTTATCTATTCCTAATCGAGGTAATTTTAATTTTCACGATGAACTCTCCTTTCGTTACTTATTACAAAAGAGAAAAATTCAAATATTAATTATTTTTTCCCATAAATATCAAGTTTCATATAGAGCAGCTCAAACATACGTACCTGAAAACGTCTGGATGAGGTGGAGCGGTGAAATAATTTTCTTTCGTTCCGTTCACCAATTTCAAGGAAAGTGATACTGAGAACGCGACTCGTTTGAAGTTTAATGTGCTTTTCTATACTCGTACGATTGCTATCTCTCGCACGAGCTTTTACTACAGAAATGTTCCGAATTTCTCTCTACAACTCGCAGATATATTCCTTGAGATGCTACTGTTGATTAGAGAGAAGAGAAAATGTTGATCATTCCTCATGGAATTTTGTTCAAAAAATATTTCTTTATTCTAGACAACAGCGAAATACATCGTGTGTGTGGTCATGTTTGCTTTTATTCTACAGTAAAGATTTCTAACGAGTCGTTACACTATAAATGCTCTACAGAAATTCGGGAAACTGTAGCACCAATTCGTCTGTAAATATCACAGCGTCCGCATGAAAAAATAACGATGGAATATATTCCGGCAGACATGCACAAGACTTTTGGCATATTCGACATTATTCTTTTTTTTTTTTTCAAATATTTCTTCAATTTTCCTATATCATCTATTTTAATGTTTGTGATATCAAATTTCCTCGCTCTAATTGCACTGCATAGAACATGCATGAATGTTTCGACATATTGGGATCAGTAAAGTAACAAATCTTCATTTTTGATAACACGCTAGAAGAAGTAAATATTGTTCTATCAGAGAATATCGAAATGAGTTTACGAAACTGCAGCACTTATGCGGTGATGAAACTTGAGATGCTATGAGAGTTGCATAGTATTAAATGAATGTACTGAGTCTTCCATATTTACGTACATGCATAAGTACATTATGCATGTTTATAAATGGAATGAATTATTTTTATGAACTTTCATCGCATGACTGATATTACCCAAGTGAATTATGGTTTAATTTTAGAGTGTTATGAGTTGAAATTTGGGGTGTGGTACGTGATTATTTTCTACAATAGCTAATCCCCCCCTAGCACTCCACTTAGTTCATGACTACAGTAAATTTTTTACTGAACTTCACAAGGAAAACATCCTTATAAATTCGAAATTCTGTGCTATGAATGTCAAAAGCTTGTTCGTGAAGATTTAACAAAAGTATGCAAATTAATTCTTCTCTCTTGTCTGGAAGTTTATTGAGAAAAAAGAAAACAAAATGACTAGGTATATCGATATCAGTTTCTCATATCTCACCCTCTCTTGTGCCCGTTCAACATCATGTATTGGTGGAGTGATGTCATAAAAAAAGCGTTGGGAGAGTTGGGAATATAAAACACATACAACTCTTTGAATCTATTCTTTCATCTAATATGTTCGTTTTATATTCATAACTTGAAATCAGAACTGGGATTCCTGCATGAAGATGATACTAATATTAAGAAATAATAAATAATTCGGGTCGTAATTAACTCCTACACTGAAAATGAGAAATCGTCACAATCCAAACGATGAATTGCGAATTTGATTAAACATGTACAAATTAAGTGCGATTGAAACCGTGAATTGAATGAAAGATCTGCAAACAGAATAGGAAATTTTCAGAGAATACTAGATCCTTTTTTTTACATGCCAAAAAAAATGAACAATATCATATTAACGATGCTTATTCATTGATTTCGGTTTGGGAAATAGTTTCCAAACATGGTCAGAAAATTTTTCTTGCATCAAGGAGCGAATAACCGATAAATGCATTCCAAATGAATAGTCTGTGAAATATTGACGAGACTTCAATGAAGATGATTTTTGGAAAAAAGCATCGGTTGAAAAAAGTCCCTTAAATTTTGATCGTCAAAATTCCTAGTAATTGAGATCAAAATAGTTTAATTATCGTGAAGTTTAAGTCTTAGATTGATGTTGGTATTTTGGCATTCTGATTGGTTGTCAATCCGTCATTCAATTGTATTCAAAGAAAAGTGGAATTTGATTCACATATTGGCGATTAACATGAATTATATTTAAAACATGTGAGAACATGGAGTTTCAGTCTAATTTAATGAATTACAACTGTGCGAAATCTCAAAAATCGATGCACTCATCCGATCGCACCAATTCTGTGATATTTCTATCATATCATTACCACATATTGCTATCGTCATCAATTGGCCACGCAGTAAAGCATCATAACTGTGAAAACTACAGACTGTTTCCAGCGTACATAATTCTCATTCGCGAAAACAAGAATAAGAAACTGAATAAATCAGATTATTTTTCAAAATTAAGATGTCGAACATGAAATCTTCCTCTATTTCTATACATGTATATGTAACTCGAATAAAAAAATTTACTATATTCTGTGCATATAAATAATTTATCTCTATATGCTAGTGGTTAGGCCAAGTAGTCAGCAATTTTCCGTGCCGGCGCGCCGACAAAAAGCTTGCCGCCCTAGTCGTTCATACTGTCTTCTTCCAACGTTACTCCTCCACCGACTTATTCTATTTTTCTTTTCTTCCATTCTCTTCTACTCTTCGAACTCTTACCAGCTTCAGAACATAGCCCAAACTTTGACTTTAACCAGTAACATTCGCGTATAGATATATATTAGTGAGTCGCTTAGTGCAAAAATTCATTTAACGTTTCCACATGAAGAAAGTCTGACATTAACGAAATCTTGATGGAACGCACATATTTCTCACAATATGTCTATTAACCGCACTTGGAAACAGAAAATATTTGTATGTGTATATCAGTATGAGTATGATGATTCTTCTTGTACTCAATAAGGCGAAAAACTGAACTTGAAGTAAATTAATTCATGATTTTCTATCATTGTTATATTGGAGTTCGAGTTGTTACAGTGTTTTTGGTTATCGCTGCAGTACGAGAGGATGTATCGATATATATTGAGACATTGACGCGTGCGCGTTGTTTTTTTACCACATGTTCACTTCCTGTTTGGAGAAAATTTTGGTGGCATTGGCCCAAAGAGAATTTCCAAGTAACTTATTCTTACTTCCTTGCCAACTCGAGTCCCTCCAATTGACTTTAAAAGTCAATCGTACTCGACACGGCTACTAGACATAAAAATGTTGAAAAAAAAGGTAATTCATTTGGCACTCGTTTCACTAGTTGCGTTTCGCGACAATTTTCTATTGGAAAAAGGCATGATAAATTATATTGCAATGGGATTTTTATCGAAGTTCCATTCGATACTTTCCTTTCTAATTAGATATTTTTCATTATTTGTGATTTCAGTTAGTACGACATTAGAACCAGAATTCGTCGGGGAAATTGGAAATACTACAATATCAGCAGGACGAAACATAAAATTGGCTTGTAGCGTAAAGGATCTCGGCACATATAAGGTGAGTGTTATGGATTCGGCCAGTCACTAAATTGCGAGGAATTTGGAGTAAAATTAGTGTTGCGACGATCATCTGAAGGCAAAATTCAATTAATTTATGTGTCAAAGAAATTCTTTTGAAATATCAGGTAGAAAATAGAAATGTTCAATGTACCATTAACGTGACATATAACATGACCACAGCACACATCAAATGTGTATATAAGGGGTTGGTATGCACTACACGCTCTAGACTATTGTCCTCGCACGCTCTGCCAGTTTGTCAAGTGGTAGGTTATGCATCTTTAGACGCCTCGTCGAGAATATTCACGGAAATATTATCTACGACATGTTGAATTTCTGTACCGTCAGTACGATGCTTTGGTGAATGTAATTCATCGGTGCGGCACTCATTAAAATCGTAATAAAGAATCTGACAAAAGGAATGACAAGAGCAAAGAGACTCGAGATATAATATAAGCGCGACTGTCTAGAGTATGTCTATACGCAAATGACATTCGGATACATTAAATTCTGTTTCACCCGGGTTCATATTGAATCAGCTTTGCATAAACTCAAAGATAGAATATGTGTGTTTCATATCAACATATGATAGTCATCGCGGGTACGAATCGTGTGCCTGATTTTGAAATCTAGTTAAGAATATATTTCTCGAGATTCATTCTCATTATAGGCAGCCGCAACCTACCATAAAATGTAGGTCATAATAAAGATATTTAATTCATTTCATTGCAGTTATATGTGATAGTGGTATTGAATTCAACATAAGATTCATTATTGACACAAAACCTTCTTGACAGTGATATTTACAAACAAGTGTATTTGCAGGGATACCGTCTCCATTTGTTTGTAGTGAAATGAAGTTGATCGTTAAAGGGGAAAAAAGAGCAGGAAATAAAGAAGAGAAGTATAGTGGCTCAGGTATATCAAAGATGCAGGACTCTCCAGTGACGCAGTAGCGAGCTGAGAGATAACTTGAGTAAAAAAAGATTCAAGAGATCGCCAGGCCAGTAAAAATTCCACAGCCGCAGTGGAAAGAAGATTGAATTGGCATCGTCTGGCATCGAGCCAACCTTTATATGTCGTCGTACCGATGTGAAAAGTAGTCACGGCGTCGTTGCCGAATTTCAAGCTGAAAAATCGGCCAAGTGTCGAAATCGCTCACGAGTTGAAAGACTTTACTTATTCCCGTATTCTCACGGCTTTTCCATCTGTTCGTGTATACATTCGTTTGCCATAGAGCTACTCACTCTCGCCAATATTTTTCAACTTGTTATACATGTATAGCCTCACATTTATCCGGTAACTTTTCAATATAGAAATTATAGAATTATAGCTATATGCAAATATTATTTTCTTCACTGAGTTCTTCACCGCAATTTTTTTTTTTTTTTCGACCTGATTCAAACTTGATGAAAATGGACATCCATCATTATGTCTTGAATACTCCTATTTTTAAGAGCTCTGACGAAGTGAATGGGGTTGAAGGGGAATATAAAAGTTGGAGAAGCTGTCAGCCAATTAGATTTCAGTTGGTTAGTATAATTGATACAATTTCGTCATGTTCTATAAAGATCCAGAAAGAAATCAGTAACCAAAAGATTGACTATTTTTGGTAGCCAGTTGACTCACACTCAAACCATATCTGCTCACTTATGCTTTATTTCGAAAGAATATAATTATAGCCACGGTGCCATTATTCATCAGTGAAACCGGGACTTTTCTGAGGTAAATAATTGGTCTTAAATTTCTCGCCAGGTGACACAATTTATGATGGCAACAGGGAGAGATAATAAACATTATATCGTCATATTTATTCTTACAAGTTCCTCGTCAGAAAAAAATTAGAAATAACGATATTAAAACGATGAAATTGACAAGATGAATGAGAGGAAAATCGTTGATTCACATATCAAGTTGACACCATAAGCCATTACAAAGTAGTTGCAATGATATTCATCCAACAGATGAATTGTCACAAGAAAGGAATTGATAAGGGTTTCAGATGGTCAATGTTTTTAGATAGTTGGAAATATATGAGCCAAGCACACTACACAAAAGGGAGATTACCAATGAAAAATCTAATAAATTTAATAAGAACATCTTGGAAAATCTAGGTACTTTAGTGGATCATTCTGTTGTCGCATTGATGTCTTTTCGCTCCAATCTAATACATTCCCATAGTGTATGTATATATACATCTATACCCATCCTTATTGTGCCCTTTGGTCTTCCTTTAACGATCCGCAGGGGATTACAGTAGCTAAACACGCACTTAGCTCGCCCCTTCACACTTGATACCGGATAGTAGTATTGTTATTACTGGGTGATCATTTTCGGGATTTCGCATGTCCATACACAAATCTCATGGGTGCGTGTATGGAGTCAACACGGATTGATCGCTTCTGTAAATTTATAAATTCATGCAGCTGTTAGTTTGAATGATTATACAATAATATGCGTATCATTGGTGTATAAGAAGGATTCTGAATCGGAAATAAGGGCCAGAAAAACAGTAACATCACGAAGAATTTGAGTATTTTCAAAATTTTTTATTTCTGGAGTAATTGGAGATAGATTGAAGATAAGAGCAGCAAATTTTTTATTATTTCATAAAGAAGATGTTTATACGAGATTTCGAGGATATTCGAAATCATGAGGGATTATATATTATATTATAGTGTTATTGATACCATGAGGATTTATCATTTTGAGAAAAAAAACAAATTTTCTTTTCCAATAAAATAGTACCAATTTATGTTGAGTGTGGTAATTCTCTTGGAATATTCATGAAAATCAAGACATACTTCCATATTGTTCGAATTTAGGAGTGTCTGAAATTTCGTTTCTTCTTTCTTATTTTGATGGCTAAGCTATAGCAATACCGTGATTTCGAACACTTCAGGCAAAGAATTATGTCAATTGTGTAATTTGTTTTCCGGCTATGGTTGCCACTTTCTCGTAAAACATAGTTTTGAGAAAAATACGTCGAAGTTTAACTTTCGTTCAGACGAGTTCATCCTCATTCCAAAACAATTTAGGAGATCTTTTGCGCAACTTTGATGTAGAGTTTTAACCACACATTCTTGAGAGTATGCTTTATAACAATATGTTAAAAAAAATTGGATGTTGACAAAGTTTTAGAGTGGTAATCAGTCTTGATGAAGTATTTTGAAGTATTTAGAGTTGAGGACAGTACATAAATCAAAAAATGAGACAAAGCTGAGGGAGAGGAGAAAACTTTTCAATGCATGTAGAAATTATGAATTTTGTTGTGAATATTGCTCATTCATTCCATTCTATCTAATGACTAATTCTTGTTTCCCCTGTATTTGCACAATCCTTTATCTGTAAATTCATGTAAATTCTATTGTAAAATCATATTTATCATTATATTTTTAACGCCGCATATCAAATAGAAGTATCATCATCAGGTTTTGAGTAGCAACTTTAATTCAGTATATGATTGAATAACGATATTGACAGCCTATCAAATACTCGCAAACGCGACGACAATACAAATTTCCACCGACTGTCTATGACCTTTCCGATGGGAATGGTAAATCTCGAACCAAGTGACACTTCAGGAGAATATGCTGCATGGATGTGACACAGTGATGGTCAATGACAACAACAGTCAATCAAACTTACGTGAGAATGAGAATAATAGAGATAATTTCATCAGTAACATCGTTTCAACATATCAGTATGAAAAATACGAATCGCCATAATTCGTATAATGATGAACACGCAATGTTATGACACGTTCAATAGCTTTTCGCTTTCTTTCATTTTGAGCCAACTTCGATAAATATTTCACTTTTATTACCCAAATATTTCGGGGTAATTGATATGATGCCGAATGTCCATTTGTTCGCGAGTATTCATCCAATGATTTCATCAATATAAATTGAGATATTAGAATATATTACTCCATGGTCTGCTTTATGGCATAGCGTACAAAAGAAAATTTGAGTGGATAATAAGCAATTTCACATATCATTCATACAAATATATATATGTTTAGGATTTGTAGTCACTTGAGTAGCTGTAAAGGCAAAAGCGGAATCGGGACGTCGGAGACTTCTTGAGAATGCAAATTTTTTCGTTGTGAACGCCGTATACTTTTGTGAATCGGTGGAAAAAGGTGGATCTTTGTTCGCCCGTAACTGGATGGGTAAGCCGGACTTTAAAAGGAGATTTCTCGATTTACCGGTATTATTCCGATACCGCGGCCCTGAGTTGTGGTCCCGTAACGCGAGGAGATTGGCTTGAGGGTCGATATGGCTGAAGGAATACGACTCTAGGGAGGAGTCGAAGATGCTAGATAAGAAAATGTATTTCAACTCTATGCTCGTATTCGATTATGTTTTGAAGCCTCGATGGTACCATTGCCCCAATTCGTCGTATTATTTCATACATAATCGTTTTCATCTTTAAAAACTTTATGCTGTTGTTCCACACGTAAGTTTTGATTCCGTGCAGAAGGTATAAAACAAACTTGAAAACAGAGTGAAACCATAATGAGGGATGAAAATTTAATGAAAAATCTTTCATATATCAAGAAAAAATTATGCAAATTGGTCATATCTTCTTATACTTTTTTTTTTCGTAAATATAAATTTTCGCTGTATGAAATAATAATTTCAAGTTTGAGAAGTACCAGTATTGAACTTACAACGGATATAAAATCATCATAATAGCTGCTGTTATACTCGTTGACTTTCAAGAGAGGTTCATTATCTCGGATCAATTCCCTCTTCCTTTCTCTTGACTTGAAGGAACTGGATAATTAACTGCAAGATAGTTTGTCGTAGGTTGTATCATTATTAAGATGCTACTCCTCATGATGACGAAGGGGTTCGCCACTTGTGAATAACAAAGCTACGGATGTAACTGTGAACAATGTCTCATTACAAGTGTATTACAGCTAGAGTAGCAATCAAAAATATCCTGTAAAGAACAATCTGTTGTTCCCTCCCCTGCGCTGACGAGAAGCGTATCGAGAGAATTCTTTCGGTTGCATATTTTTGTTAAGAGTGAAACGATCTTGATAAGCAGTACAAATTGAGGAGAAACCGCTACTGTGTTGTGGACGAAGGTTCATTGTTATCATAAGTTATATACCATGAAGAATATCGCCGATGAATTCGTCGGGGGAATTTTAGGAAAATGATGTAGTGATTGCAGTTTCCGTGAGGCAGATAAAACAATGTAAACGATATATTGGGCCATATCATTCACTCAAAATTAATTGCAGTGAAATTATTTAATATTGTTTAGAAAAAGGAAATATGCAATTCCTTTTATAATACATACGAATTCGCTTTGAAAAATGAATCAGTTGAAAATAAATGAATGCATTTGTTGAAAATTTTGCCTGGATATTCATTGAAGGTCAGTGGCATACAATTGATATTAATAGAGAAATCAGCTACATCATCAAGGTGTTTTTTTCATAAATCTATAATATATTGTTTGCTGACAAGGGATGAAGATCCATTATTGTTGAATGAACTTCTCTGAGAATGGTGGTGTGCTTTTCTTGCTCGTTTCATGCTTTAGTGTTGTCGCGTCTGCATTACACCTCAAAGGTTGTGCAATAAGGGATGATTTTTATATTCCGACATAGCTTACTGAAGAATACTTTTTAATAAATATTGACCAACTATAATGATCATTAGCTGAATTGAATTTAAAATCCTGAACGTCAGTAGAACTTATCATATTTTGCATGAATCAATTGACGACAGTTAGAAATTCATCAGCTGTAGTGATGAGCAAAATCTGTCTATTCAACTGTTCATGAACATATGATTTCATACAATTAATACTGATTTGGACGACAGAATAATCAGATGCGAAATCATTTTCTCAAATATGAATGAACAATTAATTCACTGCTATTGCAATATTCATTAAATATTAATGGAATTCATCTTCCGATGTATATTACAGACTGCCTCAGTGGTTGGATATTGGTGCGACGATTACAAGTTAAATGAATTTGACTAGTTTCTGGAGTTACAAGTGATAATTTGCACCATTCTATTTTTTATATTGATTTTAATAAGTAGAGTCGGAAGCAGCAGTTGCTTTGTGAAATCATTGTTGTGAAATTGCTCAAAAATTTTCATCATCTGAGGGTTAAATGAATGTCAGTGAAATCAGTCAGATTTCTCCATAGTTCGAATGGTCGATAGATATCGAAAAGTGACGGGAAAGTTTGCGCCTATTGATGTATCGTCCACACTAAACTTATATTTTTACAACTTTACCCTTGCTTCTATTTATAATGGATAGATGGATTACACTGAAGAACAGATGTTGGTAATCGTTGAACAACTGGATGTTAAAGAAAGTTCTATGAAACCTCAGGTTTCAATTCCACGAACACTATTCATAAGATGCCGGAGTAATACCAAAAATATTTTGGTAGATCATGAATTGTATACGTCGAGAAATCCATGCGCGTATATTGAGATGAATGAAGACTCGATACCTGAGCCGTCTCAATATTCCTGTGTAGAAGTTGTTATTCTAGTCAGACAGGAAAATATTTTAAGGCGATAGGCGATAATACAGTACATCACTTGTTCAATAAACATTTTGAATGCTGCTATTTATATAGATGTAAATATTAAGATTAGATGATTTTATATAAATGAAAAAAAAGTACGATGACTTGAAAATATTATGTACATCAGTCATTCATATGAATGGAAATGAATTGAATGCTTCAATATAATTTTGAAGGATTCCAATCGGTAATGCTCAATTTCCTGATGCATTTTAAGATAATTATCGGAAAATCTGTTTTTTTTTGTAAAATTCTTACGAATAAATGAATGAGAAGGAAATAAAAATTTATGCATGCGAAGTGTAAAAAAGTTTATCATTCTACCAGTAAATGATAAACAGTTAAATAAGCTATCGAAATTTTCATTCAACGCGTGCTTCATGAAATAAATTCCATGATAAATAACGAAAAATTAACAAGTTGGTTAACTGACGATTGTTGAGATATAATGGTAAAAAGCGAGGTATTTTCCTTAGTGCTTGATGTAACTGTAGTGTATGAGTGAAATTATACGGTAAGAACATTAGTATGCGTCTTTCCTTATGGTTAGTCAACATGTATGAATGAACCATGAGGATATGCCCAACTAAATGCATTTAACCTAGAGTAGGAAAGTGTATTCAAGTACGTTCATGCCGTTTCTCATGCATAAACACGAACATTTTCGAAATAGTGAGAGAAAAAATTACGTTGAGTAAATTCAACACGGAATTGCAAGTGTGGGAATATTTTCAAGAACTATTAGCGCACACAGAGTGAATGGGCTGGACGAATATGCCACTTCACCAGTATGACTCTGTCCGTGTCATATTCAATGAATTTTTTTGTCTATAGTTGAGACTTTCGATACACGTTCTGCTTGAAAAGTGGAAAAAAAAATATGACGATATTTTCCAGCTGTACTACAAACGTGTTGTGTTCTATCGAAAAACCTTTTTTACCAATCGAAAATTCTTTTTACGCTGAATAGTGATTTCCGTGGAATTCGATGAATTGCGGCCAATTGAATTGATATGATTGTTCCGATACTCAAATTTGCCCATTGAACAACACTTTCACATACGATGTTCTGTCATTGTCGTTCTGTGGTCAACACGCGATCATTCATCGATTTTTTTTTCATTCATCAGTAGAATAGATTCTTCATACCCCATTTTCAACCGTTACATTTTCCCCCGTAAATGTTTCTTCATGGCTTTAAAATATTATTGAAATTTATTGCACCTTCGTGGCATAATGAAGTTATAAAAATGCACAATGGAACTTCCACATGTACCTTAATAATAATAACCCATGTCCAACTTCTTGTCAAGTACTTGGTCTCATTTGTTATATGTGACGACAGGCAAAAAAAGAATTGCAGTTTTCCTATTTTTTCATACTACAAAATATGGGAATGAATTGCTGATGTATCTTACGCCAACTGTCTTACCTTATCTCACTCATATTTATTGTTTAATATCCGAAAATTATCAACTATTTCTCAGTAGAATTTAATGAAATTGATAATCAATGACTGCAGATTCATATATACATTTATTCAATTATTTAAATGGGTATTTAACAATACAGAATCAATATTAGAGTTAGAGAAGCTAAGTGTCGATCTATATAGCGTTCACAGAGTTCACGCGAGAATCCGTGAGACAACAAGGCCACAAACATGCGGTTTGGCGCAGCCAAACCTCAAACCAGAGCGAACATTAGGGTAATACTGTGCGAGAGATGAGAACAACAGAGCGCAAGCTGTATAGCTTGGATACATATAGTTATATTCCTTTGGATATAAAGATCAAGAGCAAACAATTTATATTCGTTTAAAAAGTAATTTCATTCATTCCTTCTTCTTTTTTATCTTCTCATTTATTCTCTGCCTTTATCGTTTGCTACCGCATGGAAAAACATTCTTACGTAATTTTTTCATTAGTTCATAGTGATAACATGGTATTTGTATAAAATATATACATTGCTTCGTGAAATATACATGAGTTTTTGTACTTAAGACATGAAAATAATTGCAGAAGCTAATGTTAAGCTCCCTTCAAAGTTGTACGATATTCCTTCCAGGACATATCTCTATATTCTTCATAATATTGTGTGACATCAAACACTTTCCACATTCATCATAAGAGTCTCGTCATGTATATATCACTTTGTGGCTTAATGCATTGAAATCAAACAAATTGAATGGAAAAATTTTTATTAATTGATGAAACAAATTATTTGGAAAGTTATGAACAAACTTGAATGGAATTCAAGTGGCGTTTTAGAATTGCTGTGGATTGAGGTGTTTGTGCGGTCATAAATTATATCGAGTGGTTATAAAGTCAAAGTGACATTATAATAACTCAATAAGAAATGAAGAGAAGAGAGTAATGAGGAAAGAAAACGAAGGAAAGGAAAACAGAGTAAGGGAATGAGTACGTGTAATTTTATTTCATCATCACTTAGTCTGACAAATATTGTTTCATCATTTCAATTGATGTCAATGGGGGAAGAGTTGGAGTACATATGTGCCAAGTAGAAACGAGTGAGTCTTCACATTGGTATATAGTTGGCAAAAGCATGTACGACCCTTGTTTGAGCCTAAGTTTACCTCTCTTCGTCAATCGATAGAAATCACATGTGAGTATGAGCCCATGTCAGTCTCTCGTTGTATCTGCGTGCAATCTTTCATCTTGTACAGTACCAGTGATGTTATTGAATCTATGACTTGCAATGCAAACTGTTTCAATCTGAAGTGGTATCCGTGAACATCGCCCCGCTCATATTTCTGATTTTCTGTACTCTACGCAATTCTTTCTCCTTGACAAATTTATTCTTTGATCTATATAACTCATTTTTCCATCTATAAATGCGTTTTAATTTATCTTTTTTCCTCTTCAATTTCCTCCACTGAGTTTCTACTGTATTCCTCACATTGCCATGAGCACCATCGCGTTGAAACAGTTTTTTTTCTCGACAAAGATATCCATCAACCTTCAACGCAAATTTTTTTAATAAAACTCGCTCGTTCCACGTTAATATTTCATGCGGTATGTGGTAATTATTTTTGCTCTAATGATTTGACTCGATTTAGAATCGTTAGATGATTAGCTCAAGTTAAAAACACCAGTAGAAAAATTTAATTTTTTCAGAATTATTCATGCATTTACTATTAATTTTTCTGCATCACTCAACCCTTGTTGTAATCTTCAATTACTTGATTCTCTTTATATTTTGGTTTATTTACTTTGGTATGTTGCGAGGGAGAATTCTACAGTCTTCTATTACCAGTAGCAATAGCAGTTTTGTGCTATCCAAAGTCAACGGCCGGGAAAATGAGTATCATCTCTTCCGGAACACGCACCAAGAAATCGTCGCGCGACGTGGCTGTAAATAATTTCCGAAAAATCCAATCTCACTACGTCCCCCTTCTGTATATATATCGAGACTATGGAACTACAGTTTCGACATTTTTCAGTTTGTCCACAGTATAAGATACTGAGTAAAATTATCGAATTATATCTCAATAAGAAAAAAAAACATTCAGGCATATCTTCTGATTCCAATTTCTAAAATATTCGGAATTCTTCAAGCATTACAAATTCCGTAATAATTCGATTATCAAAATTTTATTGTTTATTCTAGAGATCCATAATTGATTATACGATGATATAAATATTTCATCTACACTAAATCACATACTGTGTTGGCGTTTTTTTTTTCTTTTCACCTGAAATTTATGTTTACTGGTTGAGTTCGAACTTGATGTGATGTCAAGTGCAGAGAAAATATTTATAAATAAAAGACAGGAGTTACGATAAAATATTTGCTATCGTTTCATTTGATTCGATTTAATATGCTACAAATATGCAGGTTGCGTTTGATGTAAGTTCCCGTCAGTAAGTGTTGGCTTAATTTTCTCTTATTATACCATCGCAATGTGATACAATATCTTCTTTGCAAGATGTCGCTTTCATTGGATATACTCTCGCACTCAATTCATACAGTTTCAATTTATTCGCACAAAAATTTCACCTTCAGCCGCAGAATATTGTCAACATAGTGCCTATAAACTTTTCATTTTGTTTCTATTATTGGTTGGCTATGGGCTTAGATGCAACATTGAAACTTTCATGTAGAGCAGGTTATTGACAGAACGTTACGATTATCATATTCTCCCTTAAGTTCCCGAGAATTGCAAAGATTTCACGTACATGTTCATAGGAGATCAGGGTTTTTTCCTTTTTTAAAGTTTTTTATCTCGGTTTATATAGATTATCGATGGTTTTTCATGCTTGTAAGTGTGGATCGGTGATGGATCATCTGGATTCTTCCCCTTAATCCCCCTGTTTCGAGGGTTACCTAAGCACTTCGTTAAGAATGTTTCATAATAGATTTGGAGTTACGCGGCAGTGGTCTGTTCTGTCATATTATTAGTGTAGAAAAAAAATTCAACTCACTTTTTAGATGAAAAAAATTATGGTGATCAGTTTAATTCAAACGAATGGTATTTCAAATTTCGAGTTCAATTCAAGATTAATCGAAAGGTATGCTGATATTTTCATGTATTTTCAACGATAGGAAAACAAGGATTGAAAAAAAAACACGTACGCTATCGTCACGATCAGTACTAAAGCTACAAAGAATGAATGTCGTAAGAAATAAGAAATCTTCACTCGCTTCCCTCAATTCAGAATTGTAAGTGCTTAAGTATTTCTTTTTTGTAATGAAATGATATTTTGTCTATGGGTTTTTGGAACGATGTCACACATTTCTTCCCCAGAAAAAGTGACTCCATTCATCACAACAAAAATGATAGAATATATATTATGTAACATGAAGAAATGCGCGAGAGTGTCAGAATGCGTCAGTAAAAACAGGAGAGGTAAATGACAAGAGATTTCATCTCAATATTTCGCTTTTATTTGACGCGAAAAAATATTCGGGTTACAGTAATAGCTGACAGCGGGTGAAGTGAATCGAATCGAGGGCAGCTCGAGGGATGAGAGGTCGACAGATTAACGTATGGATTAGTGAAAACACGGCGAAACACTCTGTGGCACTTTAGCTCACCATATGTGCATGCACTGGGTGAATGTCTGCCCACTGTTAGTGATCTTTTTATTTGTTCGTTTGCATCCTTCTCGTCGAGGCTTTTGCCGAATCACTCTGGACACAATCCGAAAAAAAATGCACTGCAAGTGAATTTTTTAAAAGCACAACGAGAACCACTTTTGACTATATGAGTATATAGCACACAGTATTCAGCGCTTGTAGCATTCAGTTATATATTTTGACTCACTCCGATAACTCTTTATATGTATCGCTCGGTATATCCAACTGTATTCTTTATCACTTTCCAAATCCACCAGCCCGAATTTATATTTGACAATTTTCACTTTGATTTTCAAATATATAGGAAAATTTGAATCAATTGTGTATCCATACGGATTTAGACCTCATATGGCTAATCGCAAACCAGTATTGTCAGCAATGAAATTAACGCCAAGTCAATCTTGACAATTGATCTTATCATGAGCTTTGTTGTAAATCCGAAGTCAGATCTTAAGATTTGTGAATGGCAACTCAAAAAGTCATGTGAATCGTGCAATATATTAGGATTGGTTTCAACCTTCATAAAATTGATTATTCTTGGACGGTTCAGTTTTTTATTTCTTCTTTTTCATTCCAATGTCGTCCACCTGGGCTTGAACATAAATTTACATGTCAAAGGGAACAGCTTGGAAAGGAAGTGACAGAAGTAACAATCGTATCATAGGAAGGATAATATTCATCCTCGACAATGCCCAATCGAATTGACTTGATTTTCCATTCATTCATCAGTTGAAAACAATTGTTCATACAAAGTACAAAGTCTACAAAGATAATCACGATAGTCATTAAGACTTAACAGATTTCTGATCAGAATAGAGCACTCTTCCATCAATTTCAAAGGAATTGAAAAATCATTTGAATTTAATTTCCTGAGTATTTGACATCACTTAACCATACAATAGATGATCTGCTGCTGATGAATCAATATGAGATGATTTCTGAAAACCACAGTGATATCGTGAAGATGATAGTAAATTCCACTTGAGAGCTTTTGATAATAGAATGGATATGGACGGCCAGCGATAAGCATAAAATATAGTGGAGTTCATTACAATGAGAATGTTGATTACATTAGTGGTGAGTTGGTCGTGGTCGTTGACGTCATGAAACAATCAAAAATGCGCAATAAATTATCTAGTGCATTATGTACCCGAATATATATCTATACATATATACCTCATGGAAAATCTGTCACCTGTCGTCGAGGCTCGTATACCCCTATCAAGGTGATTCCAATTATCCATTCGTATATCTTTACTTCCATTCGCATTATACCGATCCGCTTATACGTCTGGCTACACACCTCTTTATAGCTTTTAATGATGTTATATACAGTTGAGTGCAAGAAAAATATCATTAATTAATCAGGTATTCAGAGCCCTGTGTGTATCTAAATGCGACTCAACTAATCTTTAAATCGAGATGAATAATGACATAAAAAGACAAATAATCCGAGAAAAATGTTCATATTTTTCACGAAAAAGTCGAAGTTAAAATGAATGATGGATGCTGAATTTAGTATGTTTCATTCACATTGTCAAATATACTCGAATAATTAGAAAAAACTTTGTTTGAAAAATGTTGATTGGATGGCGAATGGTTGATTAAAAAATCAATCAAACTTCTCGGTTATCACGTTGAATGAGCTGTTGATACAGAGAACAAAAGAGCGAGTGCCGAGCATGGAGCCGGACAAGAGCATCAAACTTGTGCTAGTACATTGAGGATATGTGTTTAGCGCGTGTGTAAAAAGATGTGTGGATATATCTCTAGAGATATATCCACAATCGAGAGATCGTCGGACGCTACGGGATCGAAAATCTGCAGTAAAGACAGGGAGAATCGAAGTAGAAAGATACACAAAGTTATAGATAGAATGAGAAATCTCAATCGAGCTTTGGAATGGGAATAGTAGAACGGTTGAGCGGTATATGTACACTCTGTGGTAATCGAATTCAGTCTATTATAGCCAGAAAATACGATATAGGTATATTATCGTATGGCATCGATGACTATGGAATTGCAGGACTAAATAATCAATTTTGAACATATAATGTACCAATTTTCACTCATCCATTCATTCAATTGATGAAAAATAGAATCAGCATTTCGAATGTACATTTGAGTTCATTTTCAGTAACCCAGAAGGTACTGGAGAACATAGTGGCAATCAGAAATATATTGATACTTGTTTTTTGGTACTAAACTTATTTGAATAAGGAAGATGACTGTAACAGGTAGCGACAGCAACACTCTCAATCTTTAATTAGGGTTAAAATTGCGAAAAAATACATTGGATGGGAAGCAGACCAAGGAAAATTACGATTTTCACTAATTTTTTCATTTCAATCTAGGTATTGAATACAAGAAAATGCAGAATATTCAATGGAGAAGTATGAATGGCATCGGTAACTGAATTATATTCGGATTGGTCGACGTGGAGACGTATATATATGTTGTAGTATTACCAGTTCACCATGATTTTGATTGGTTATCAATATTTTAGGTGAAATTGAATTCGATTTGGTGTTACATCGAGGATCAAACTATTGAATGCTTGCATGATTCATTATTTTGTTGTTGTTCTGTCGTATTCCCACGGACGTTGTGACACAATTTAATCACAAGCCATTGAGAATGAAAGAATAATCCCGCAATATTTTGTCAGAAATTTTGTAAATAAATGATTTTTTTTTATTGCGAGTAAAAGTTCTCGAAACTATATAGGTCCAGTATCCGATCGAATTGATGTCTAGAATTACATGAAACTCAAGTCTGATGAATTATTGAGAAATCAATAGATGAGAGAAGGTGGTGTTACAATTAAATTCTGAAACCGTTTCGAATTAATTGTTTGTGCTGTTTGTTGTGGGATGCACAGTAGTGGATTATCATTATTGTGACGTTGAAAGAGCATCATGGATGGAATCTTACATAAATAAGTGGTTCTCAACAATTTTTCTTTTATCGATGGAACTACTCAGACTCAGAAACTTTATGCGTCTATCGAGAAATGTTGGTGAGTCTGTCGTTCTCAGTAGAATTGAGTTTTTATGTCAGTAATTGAGAGCACAAGTTTCGCGTCTGCGTTTTTATATTCACCTATTTCTCATGATTTTCCCATCTATAAAATTCTTACTTGCAATTAAGAATTTAGATTTTGGTAGGTGCGATAGTTAACAAGATAAAAAAAGAACGTGTGTTTTGTCGAGACAAGCTGTCGGCGAGATTTATTTCCAACAGCACCGATTTGAAAAAAAAATTACATCGATAAAAAATCGCGAAACGTTCAAATATTGGATTTTTCGCGGCCCAAACTTGCTTGATATAAAGAGCTATTGCAGGTGGGATATTCTGAATGTCATTGTCAAAAATTAACTATCTAGGGACAAATATTTGGATAGCTCAGATGATCAGAGCACCGTTACTAATACAATGATTGTGTTATTGCTCCTTCATGTTCGGCTCAGGTCAGTGGTTCTCCCTCTGGGCATTGCTCGGAAATCGATCATCCAGAATATTCCGATGTGCATGGAATCATGGTTCTCGACATTTGGCAATGTCAGCTCTAATACAATGTGCAAACAAATTCTGAAAGAATGCAATTAAAGAATATATGAAATTACCGTCCAGAAAATAATGTCTGTCTCGACATATTTATATAAATATTTATGAGTAGAGAAGAGTGAGGCTGACATATTTGCTCTTGAAGATGTGCGCTACAGAACTCTATAAGTCGTGCCCTTCGAAATAAAAATGTATCATGTATGAATATTTTACTCCTTCGCACAATTTCAATGCATCAAAAAGAATTCCAGTCGAGTGTATCTCACCATATTACAATGTTTCATAATTTTTGACTCTCTCACTTGGGCATTACTTGGAACTCTCATTATCATCGGAGTCTTACCTATCTAATTGGAAACTAAAATCATCGAATCGTCTTAAATCAGAGTTCACTCTGAAGATAAAACGTTCGACAATCGTTTAATTATTGTTCATTATATCTTGCATTTGGGAATTGCGTTCATATACGTTACTCGAAAGTTGTAGAAAAAAAACAGGACAATTCAGGAGGCGTT
Organism: Meteorus colon; assembly: GCA_030523085.1. Lineage (NCBI taxonomy): Eukaryota > Metazoa > Arthropoda > Insecta > Hymenoptera > Braconidae > Meteorus > Meteorus colon. The sequence goes on from JAPYZH010000282.1 coordinate 62,090, forward strand.
GAACTAATTTACAAGAATTTCTTCACAAGAACCCCAATACCACGAAACATGTCGCGACGTACAAGAATTTCAAATTGAGATAAACTTCATACTGCAAAATTCAATGCACCCTAAAATGTATTTTCCTCCATGGAAATTGTCTATAGACAAATAAGACCTACTCTCTGAAGTATTGCATCAAGGGGTTAAAATTCATACACAAGTACAACCACAGAATTCATAACAACATTCTGCAACCACAAAGCTCATCATCAATATACCAAAAGACCGGTCGCTGATCGTTGATCCCGCAATAGGGTTGTATATTCGTTCATGAATATGAGTCTTTAAGTATATCTACATGTACGTACTTTACTAGTATATCCATGTAAACCAAAAGTCGACGGCTTTGTACACATTATATGCACCAGTACATAATGTTTCGTCGGCATATAACCCGTGACATTGTCATATATATATATATATATATTATGTGTCTTGGCGCATGTACAGAAGTGTCAACCGGTACCTCTACAACATCCGTGCGCTGGATATTGGTAAAGTTGTTGTACGCGACATCCTGCAGGATGCATGGATCGTCGCGCTGAAGTCATCTCGCTTCGTCTTCTCTCTCCATTCCAACCCTCCGCTTCATATATGCATTTTCTCTTACAATCACTCTCAATATGTTGGTTGCCGTACAAAACCCCGTAACGCATTGTGAAATTTCGTTATTTATATATAAGAAATCATGGCGTATTTCTCGATCGCCTTTAATGCCCATAACCTATCTGATGTGGTCGCTCAACTTTGTTGCGGATAAACTAGGCTATAGAAAAAAAGAGGGATGAAAATAGAGTATTGGGGTGAGGCGGCATGGAGACCAAGTGGAGCGCAATACTGCAAGTATAGATCAAGAGAAATCTCACCGCATAGATGAGAGAGACAAAAAAAAGTGTGAAGGCACAGTAACTTTATCTTTTGGTATGATAAGGAAAGAAGATTGCAAAAGAGATGGTGTATTATAGGTGGATATAGTGACATAGTATAGCAGAGGTGGGAAAGACGTGACTGTCGCGATAAACCGATACGATCATTTATATTTTATTCGTGACAAATGTTTAGTTTTATTGATTCAACCAAACCTATTTCCGCTTCGCATTTATGTATATATGTGTATTGGTCATAAGTTGTGGCAGAAGCCACGATAAAAGTCAGAATACGCTGCAGCTTTTTTTATCCATATAATATATATAAGGCATGACGCACTCATCCATCACCAAAGAAATGTATGGATGACTGTAGTATATTATATTTGTACTGTTTGTAGACAATTATTTGGATAGAATGACGTAAAAGTCCTATATACTGCAGTGCAACAAATTTAATTTGTCGCTATGATTATATTTATATACAGAAATAGGAATCTCGTGTGAAAGTGTACCAGGAATTTGTGTTGAATAACGATTCACATAAATTCTATGGTGAAATTCCGACATAAATGTTTTTTTGTTGGAACAGATGAATATTTATTTGATATTGGATATATTTTTTTCCTGATATTTCGAATAAGTTTTTTATAGAGTACACCCTTGACATCTAATGTAAATATGCTTTTGGTCAATAGTTGGAACATAAAATTATGATTCTTAAGAACATCGTTTTCTCAGATGAGAAGATCTCATCAGTTGTGTCACTCTGATTTTACTGTTACTGCCATTTAATAGATTACAAAAATGTATATTCGTATGTTCGTTACTGACACATCCAAGGATTTTGACACTATGCAGAAATGAAAAGTTTACATGGAAAAAGGGACATCGTATGAAGTAGATATGAAGCTTCAAACAAAATTGGATTATCCAATAATGATAAAAGAATAATTGAAAAAAATATGAAAAATATTGCGCGTAATGTTATGCAACCTTATCTCATTATGCAGCTCTTAAACCTGTAATGCTGAACATAATTTGTATACCGTTTTTCTCAAAGCTGGATAATTATGGATTAATATGATTCATAATTTAAAATATGCAGTATATAAATGTTTTATTTCACACCGAGAAGTGGATACATTAAATATAAACGAATGGGCCCATTAAAAATTTTTCGAAGATACTATTTCACAATTCTTCAATTTCCGCAAACATTAAAGAAATTATTTACTTGCAGAGGAATTTAATTTTCATAAAAACGAAAACTTATCGATATTCAGTGAAACTGTGTTGACATGAATTTGTTCTCATATCTTGGCTTAATGTTGTCATTGTTGTCACGTCTTCGTTGACGTTACGGTTGAGACATTGTTCTAATATACTTTCAAAAATATGTTAATTTATAATCATTATCATCGGCTATGATAATAAAAATCTTGAACTTCAATACTGCTCACTACAATGGTTGTAAATCAATTGATTTGTAAATTTTTAAACATTCAATGAATTTCTCAATTTGTGTTTGCACTTACCCAAATTATGTATACATTCTTCTTTAGTTTGAAACGTGATTTGCTATTTGTTCAACAACGGCATGATAATAAATCAATATATTTTTCATTTGGAAGTTTTCCTTCAAAAAATTTCATAGAAATTTTAATTGAACTTTCACATGAGGAAGTTACCTACTGCATATGCATAAGGCATATATGTATTCATCGCCATTCTAATATTGACTTCGTAACCACCATTGCATAAATGGATTTTATTACTTCTCGACAGTGGTCGGTCGATGCAACGGGCTCATGAAACGTGGTGTGAACAGATGGAAAAAAGAATGGAGGCCAGGGGGTTGAAATTCCTAGTAGATCACTGTCACAAGGCGAGAAGCCAATATAAATACCTCAACGCCCAGCTTGCTGACAGCGCGCGAATGTGCTTGCCATTGTCAGGCGTCCCGTAACGCTACTCCAGCATCCATCTGCTTTGTTTGTGTATTGTGTATGCAACGACGAGGCGGTGTTTCTCTTCACACGCGTTTTACCCTTTTTTTTCACCTCATTCACTCTTTATGGTCTCCAAAAGTCATTTTCCCAACCATTCGCTCTTTCTTCATATCAATTATGAACACCATCAGGTTCATTCATCGTCTATTGCATCCAATCATACACAAATAACTACGAAGGTGAAGTCAGTTTTTATCGTCACTTTTGTAAAATTGAAATAGTCACTGTAGTGACTATAGCTCTGACTGATAACCGGACAATATTGTGTGGCTATTAGGTGTCCAAGGTATTGAAGAACAAACTGATGCTGATGAACAGGACACAATAACATATATAATGCCTAACATTTTGGTAACCGACACGATGTGACTGAGATAGTGGTGTAGGAAGTTATTACAATTCAGACCGCTGTTATAGCAGCACTGCATATTCAAGTATTTTATTCCACGATCACACTCGCAACACACCCGAATAATTTGCATACCGATCGTTAAAATCGAAGATGTAAATGTAACTTATTCGATTTGCTGGTTCCATTGTGATAGATACATTCTACTAGAAATAATAAAATTATTGATAGTTCAAAGACAATTAATGATCTAAAATTCTATACAACAATACTGTATTTTTGAAACATGACTGGATGTCATAACAATGTTATTTCGTTTTTTCTAATTACCAATTCTCTCTTCTTTTTTTTCATCAATTTATGCTCCAGTTTTTTTCTCTAATAGACAATGTATGGTGCAAAAATTTCATAATATGCATAATTATGCGACGATTGATACAAATTTGAGGTATTTTTGGCTGTGGTACAATTATAAAGTCTGGATTTGCATTGAAAACTGTATTGCTTCCTGTGTAGAGTATGATCCATTTACTGTCAGCGAAATTGAGTCCCAGTTCGGACATTAAAATCCCTCTATTTTGGAGTTATTTACTGATCTATATGAAACTATATGAAAAGATAATTAATCACAAATGCGGCCGGAAATCGTGCGTAAATTTTGTCAAATGTGTAAATGATCCCCGCTGTGATAGTTATCTTGATGGCAACTACAAACATATGAATGACTGTCACCACTATCAATTTGTATAATTGATCGATCTTCCAGTAGCTCAATCACAATGGAGGTTGCCATCGCTGTAATTGTACTGAAAATGTAGATAATGGAAATGAACCGTAAAGAAATTTACGTCATGTATAACCTAGATCTTTTCAGTGATTAAGGATAAGAAAGAGGAACCTATACAGTTCAGTGTCGTTAGAAAAAGAAAAACGAAAAAAATTGTACTGAAATGGTTGCAAATTTTTCGAGAATTTCATCTTTTCAGTGTTTACCATAAGAAAATATGTTTTCTAAATTTTTGACTTTTGACGAGCGATGAGGCAAAGCATTAAATAGTACTACCACAACAGAAGCAGCTACAGAGAACTTTCAGAACTACGCGGAAAGCGATATTAATCAATTGCTACTCCGGATAAAAACCATGTCAATGTAGTTGTTTAAATTTTATGCTCCATTCCTATAATTTCAAAAAATATAGTTTTGCGGAAAACATAGCTCCCAACTTTCGTTCCAGACCATTTGACTTTCCACTTCGCAACAACCGATCATGCTTCGACCAGTTCATGTTGAATCGCTCAATAATATCTCAAACATTTGTTTCTTGAAGTAAACAATCTTAAAATTTATAATAATAAAAATTAAGTTTCTCCAGAATTTACACCGCGCTCTGCCCCTTCAATTTAACTATTTAATGCAGTCCGCGGATGATTCGTATCATAATTTCAACTATCTATTTCAACCCGTAATTCACGTCTCAAAAAGTATGATACATTCTTGCATATTTGTGTCACTGCAAATTTCTCGAAATTCTCTTGAACTGTTTGGTAATCTCCAACCTCAAAACCCTCTTCTATTTCACGTTTTATTCTTTTCGAATGAAAGACAAAAAAGATATGATGTTCACAAATATAATCCAATAATGAATAGCTGTCTTCTCCTGGTTCTCATCCCTTTAACTTCCTTACTCACCAATCAATTCGTGTGTATGTGTCTGTCTGTCACCCTGTCCCTATTCCTCTAACGCTCGTGTCGTTCAACCTTCTTCTCTACATCTGGTGCTATCGTGACTACTGAACGGCTTCGATTCCACTCCCTGCTCCCTTTCGTCTTTCTCTTGCCACTGTGTCCTTTTCCACCCTGACAATTACGTTGCACGTGCCTTGACTCGAGAAATACATACCACAACTACCCAACCCCGTGGTTCCGGCCAACCCTCGCGCACACACACTGCCGCCCTGTGTACTTTCTCCTTTCCCTTGGCATATAGCCGTTCTAACACCGCATGTTCGTCGCTTCTCATCCCTTACTTCTCTTTCGCATCCTATATCGAGTGTTTCTACTCAGTTGCTTGCACCCAGTCGCGTTCTCCTTGTCCTCTTCTCCAACCACCCCAATCTCTCAGCGCATTGCCTACGTTCTTTCGTGTGTGCCAGATGCCGCGAAACTAAACTAAACAACACGAGCATGGTATAACATCTCGCCTACTATCCACTGAGTTGCGCATCTTGTACGTACAGAAAATAGTAATACGAAAATTTCTGTTGTCCAGTTGTGAACCACTAGTTAATACAACTGTTTCTCGGTTTGATAAGTTTTTATTTATAGCATCACAGGCAGAATGTCAATTTTTTTTTCAATGTTGCATCAGATTTCACTGAAATGAATTATCTTTGGAGTCATTCAGGTAATTGAAAATTTGGTGGTGTTTTTTTTTTCACACAAACAAATCAACAGAATTTACTTTGTTCAAATTTTTTTTCTTCTTGTTTTCATTTTATTTATTGAATTATTGCTCTATTGTGTTGTCTGATGCAGGGTATATTTGGCTACAGTTCATAACAATATTCCAATGATTTTATCAAAGGACGAACACAAAAAAAATTATAGTGATTCATTGATTTGAATTAAATTCTTCCAGAAAATTCTGGCTTTCTCAATCAAAGAGATTAAGAGACCGAAGTGAAAAACTTCGGAATTCCACATTTCATCGTTATTTCAAAACACTCATTGCATTTCGAATATCCTTTTTCAGAGCACATTTTTATTTTTATAACTCGTATCATTTCGCATCGTCACCGGATATAAAAGAAAACTCAATTCCAATTTCATCACCTAAAAAAAGCAATGGAAAACGTCAAAAGTGCGATGACCTCATCAACTCTGAATGTAAATTTTGCGAAAAAAATAATAGTATTTCATTTAAATTGAAGTATTTTATTGACACGATGATAAGTTAATGGATTATCTGTCATTTCTAGTAACGACAATCGATCAATTCTTTAAATGCATTTCATATTTAAATTCCATACCTGTCAACTCAGTAAAACATCAATGCATATAAAATGAGTACATTCCAATAATAATCGGAATAATAACAAATGATTTCATTTCACCATTCTATATAATGTGTTTTGATATTCTATGATTTCCCTCTGAGACGCGGATATTAATTGTAAGGATGTTTTGGATCCGACGCCTCGACAACTTGCGGTCCTTGTGACTGTAATACATTCAAGAGGGATATGCCATGAGACAAGAGGGAGAAGTTGGCATGGCCGATCAGGGCGATCAGGCAGTGTTTGCGCTTGTATGCGACTCATTACATAAAGTTGCACATGCAGTTCGATAATACGTTGGTATATATGTAATGCGCAGGTATATACCTATGAAAAATGTGAAGAGCGCAAAAAGTAAAGTGGCTGATGGGTGAGAGTAAAATAAAATAAACGATGGAGAATAGCGGGGAAAAAAGAGAAAAGAAAAATAACAGAATGTTGGTACGGATATAGGGTTGATTTTAATGTGGCTCTATACTTATCGTGAATCGAGCGAGCTGAGATGAGTGGATGAGGTAGCGTGGCAAGGAGAAGTGGAGAGAAACGGAAGAAACACTGTGGTGAAGGGTGAAAGGGGAAGTAGGAGCCACGGGCATTCAGATAACTTCGGCCAGACTGGACGGCGCTGAACTCGTCGCGCTCGTGGTAAACAAAGCTGTAACTCTCCTCGCACCAAAGGATCAATGCTATATCTGCTTCCATACCAGGTTGGAAACAAACTATATATGGACTGGCATCTATCTTATTTCAGATTCCGTGCACGTTGATGCACAAAAGAGTAAATGGAAAAACTCACATCTTATGACTAGACATGGTGGGGGATTGAAAATGAATTAGACGCATCGCTGTCGCCAAATGTCGAATAATCCTTCCTTTTTTGTCCATATTAAACTGCGACATCAAATCAAACATTTCAACTTTTATTTTTTTTTTCTAGCTAGAAAATTTTATTTTTTAAACTGGCTGAGTGTAACATCATTTGAGTCAGGGAGATAAAGCAATACTGTCTTCATTCAGAGAAATGTATTTTTCATTAGATAATGCGTATCTCTGTGGGATTCGACTGTCATGTTTGAGACATTGGTACCTTATCGAACATGGCAAAAAACCACGTCGCTAAACGAGAATTATATTCTTTTGTTTCATGTGAATATTCCTTTGTTCTATTAATATTCAAGAAAAATAGAATGTGTACGAATTTGGAAAAGAGACAAGAGGATTTATGCATAAATATTTTTTGTGATTGTATCTGAAGAGATGAAAGCTTTCATTGTCTTCAGTATTGCAATAATAATTCTTTTTAAAACTGTATATATCACAGATAAAAGTAGATGTATGTAAAGAGGTGGCGGCACATCGAAGTAACAGAGTGCACATTACGCATCGCGTTGTGTACGATATAAAAGAATATACCTGGCGTCTTCTTATTTCTCTAGAGACTTGGCCGACTTTGCAGAGCTTCGGTAGGTGTGCAAGTATACGTTTCCGAGATCGGAACTCACTTTTCCGCGCAACAGAAGAGCATAAATATTTCATGCAGTGGAAGAAAACCTGGAGTAAGTATTGAAAGAAAAGAAAGAAAAGTGTTGAAAAATACTACGCGTGCGCGTATAACGATGGAATATTTTCAAACTTCACTGCAAAACACTCTTTCCACTGGATTGATACTTATTGTTGAACAACCGACATAGATTTATGTTCTTTTGCACCGAGACACTCACCCAATGTTCGTGTGGTATTTTGCTATAGTGACCCACGAAAAGTTTCCCTGTGGAAATGTACATTGCTGAACGTTCTAGAAACATTTATATCAGGACCAATATATATATATATTTATGCTATATATATTATGCTCTACATCTACATATACATTTTATGTCATTTATTCAGCTTCAATAAATTTAAATTATCCTCTATGTACACTGGTGAATAAAAAGATAATTATTTTAACCCGGATGAATTATAATTGTGTTTCAGGTGGCTTGGATGCTTTTTGACAAGAGTGCCATATTAACTGTTCACAATCATGTAATTACAAGAAATCCGAGAATATCCGTGACCCATGATAAACACAGAACGTGGTATCTACATATCAATAACGTACATGAAGATGATAAGGGAAAATATATGTGCCAAATAAATACGGCAACAGCCAAAACTCAATATGGATATTTGGATGTCGTGGGTAAGTTATTAATTCTGTAAAAATAAACATTTTTTTATAAGCATTCATCAGTATATTTGTATTATCTCATTGCGTGTGATGTTTTGCATTTTCATGCATTCCTTGAAAAAAAAAAAAAAAAAATTATGCAAAACACTCCGATAAAATTTATTCTGTTCATTCATATATTAATTTTTTGATCCATGAAGGAAGAATGATAAATGAAAGCCTCTTATGAAATGTTTTCAGTACTAAATTTAAAAAATGTTTGTATGAAAACACAATTGTCAAATGAATTTTTGGCTTCTCGTGACGGTGGACTTTGAGAGAAAAAAAAAAAAACGGAAAAACGACACCTTCACATAAATATTTGTCTATAAAAGTTTACTCATATAATATACGGGACAATAATAATTAAATCGAAAGAGGTTTGCCGGCTATAGTCTGACGTTTATGCTGTCATCCGAGAGAACATATTAATATCTCGAGTTTTGACATCTCGAGCAAAGAGCAGGAGTTGCCGTAGTAATCAGAAGGCTAGATTAATTGTTTCTACGGGACTCTTGGCCCGCCGTGTAGAGGATACCAACGCCCAAGACTTTGCCAGCACTTGGTGATAATACTAACAGCCATCATAATGCTAATGTTTCATATTTCAAACAAAGCTCATAAAAGCCACGATAGAAAAATATAAATATAAAAGTTTAACGGGCATATTCTTTTTCATTAACTTACTTTTTATTTCCGTTAACTCGATGTACATTTTTTTTTAAGCTCTTTTAATCGATAACACGTTTGCTCATTGCTTTTGCATGCGTGAAGCATAGCCGCGTTCATGACTACAGCTTTACTTGATTTTACCGTGTGCAAACAAATATTTTGATATTTGTTCTGCGATGTATCCCGTTTTGCCCCACAGGACGATGGACTATTTAATTCATCTTTTCGAGTTCATCGCAGCGATAGAAAAAGATCGTGTTTCCATCAGATACAGGGCACTTATTAAGTTTAAAATTTATGAGAAGGAAAAAAAACTTATCATTTCTGTCCGCGAGAAAAAAATTAAACAGTAAATGTAAAATATATTTCCAATGTTGGATTCTTACATGAATCCATACCAAAGACATTGATAGCGATTTCGAAGTTATGAAATCGTAAATATTCCATTGTCGTTGGTAGATTCGATGAGCTGTCACTTGCAATATCATAGTAGCGGTGATATTAGTGGAAGTACTTGAGACAAGGCTGTCAGTACCATGTCAGTATCAGCAACATAAAATTGTACTTATCATTATAACAATAACGGCGTAATGGAAATTATATTCAAGCCCACAGTATACATGCCAATGACATCATCAATCTTTGAATTCAAAATTCAAAGTATCTTGTGAAAATTGTTTGATAAAACTATATAATTTTTTCAGTTGGACAAAATTTATAGGAAAGAATCCCAATTTTATATTATATATTGTAGGTAATATATCGAATCGTTTTTCGTCGGAATATCTGTGACGCCATCGTAAACAACAACGACAAAACGCCGGGACAGTTATTATTTCCATTTCCACATTTTATATATGGGTGCATGTACATATCTCGGTCTGTGTGTTTGCCTTTTTAATAGCAGTTCCCAGTACATTTGATTCTATAACTGATAGTTTTTTCTGCTATTCTATTTGAAAGTTAAAGGAAATTTTAAAAAGAAAAAAAAGAACGATAGATATAAAAATGGGAGAGATTATATGTAATCAGTATGTATATGGTGCATTATATGCCAAATCGTATACCATTTTGCTTTCACATCATTGCAGAAATTAGGAAAAATAGGATGTTTTGTTTAACAAATATTCTTTCTTTGACATAGTTTTGAAAAAAAAATTTGGAGAAATGCTTAAATGATATTATAAAAAATTAGTAGCAATAAAATAGTATTTTTTGGAAATGCGAGTTTCTTCCCCAACATCGACTATAAAATAAGAAAATAGTAATCAATACATATATGTATATATATATATATATACATGTATTGTGATACATGTGATATTTTGAAATAGAAATAATAAGTTATCGTTCACTAAACAATTGGAAAATATCAAGTTGTTTTCTTCAGGAAATTAATCACAATAGTTGTTAATGAGTATGCAGAATAGTTATTATTCATTTTCAAAACTGATAACCAGAAAGCTAACTGAAAGTTTGGAAAAAAAAAAAAACGATACCAAAAACTATTCCGAAATTTTCATTTGAATGTACCTTAGAGGAAAAAAAATTTGAAAATAAGAAATATTCCAAAAATGTCTACTTTTAAAAAAGTTCATATTGTTTGGGCGGTTGTATGGGAAAAAAATGGAGAAAAATAATGGGGAATAGTCTCAATCAATACTAGGAGTAAAAAGATTCCGGAAAAATTGGCGATGCAAGACAAATTGATATACAATTTAACCTGGAAAGCCCCATATACATTATGGAGATCTATAAAAAGTATTGAAATCACATGAAATATCTCTGTATTAACAGTCTTTAAGTACAGACAAATCAGGTCGAATGTGGGAAGCGGTTATTATGAAAGAGGTGGAAGTATTAATTTTTATCGGGTAGGATATCGTTATGAGCCGCTTTTGTACGTCAGAGAAATTACTGAAATGATTATTAAACCTTAAAGGGCACACATCGAAATAATTTCATAGAATGTCTACTGTGCGCCGACTGTATGGCACGATTCTGAACTAAAAAAACATCCTAATAATCGTCATCGTCAAGCTGTTTTCGTTAAGAATATTTAGGATTCGTAGGATTCACAGAAATCTCTCGAAATTGGAATTATTCAAATAAATTGTAAAAACAAAAACATCCGGAAAATGACTTCCTCCACTGAAAAATTCATGACTTTTTGAATTTCCGGTGTCTTCGAATAAAATTGTAACTAAGTAGTCCCGACATGTGCCACTCGAGGGAAGATTAGTCCTATGGTGCTCGTTCCGAAAAAAGTATTTATTCTGAAATATGAATCTCAGATTTCCTGACTGGATAGACACCATATTTTGCATCTTCTAATCATTGATCAAATATCGTAACCTATTTCTGGATGAACTAAAGCTTATAAACTTGATGAAAAACGCTCAAATGAACGGTGAAAAGAGTAATTCTTAGTCATTACACGCGCAGTGTGGGCAGAAACCGGAACGGTGTTGGTTGCATATAGAGGCGAGTCACAAGCTGGGTATCGAGGATTGGTTTCTTGTCGTTTTTTGAACACCATGGCGCATAGTGGGCATAATCCTCCGTAAAGACGATTTTCTGTGTCATCAAAAGCTGCTCCTTTGATGACCTCTTCTGAAATTGTGGCCAATTCATGTTCGACATGGCGCTGCAAAGTTGGGCATTCATATCTCTCCTGTCAGTATGGAATAGTGAGATACTTTATTAAAGCCTTCAAACCACTTGAAATTTGTTCCGAGATCCATTCACTGTATACTGGGTTTTGAGACACCGAGTTATTTTTTCATGCCTGCTTTGAATGCCATTGAATGCCATGCCTGGCTATCAAATTCACAACAACACTCGGGTTCCCAATTCAAGGCATGGAACCGATTCTAAAACGCTTAATTAGACATTAGATGGGCCCATATGTTCGAACTTATGGAATTTGAATACCAAAATTCAACTGGATTGCGTCCACACACATGAATTTATTTGATACTTGGAGACTATTCATATAGCTTTCGCATCAGCATGAGCATACAAATTTTCCGTGATTCCATGGCAGTCAGAATTCTGTGAAGCAGAAATGTTTCGGAAATGATGCTAGCAGTCAGTACGAATCATAGTTATGATCTGACCAAGTTTTATTGCATTGGGATTCGAACAATATTCCAATTTTATTTCATAAACTCGGGTATATTTTGAACTGATATTCCACCTCTCATCTTTTACTGTATGAATATGTGTGAAATAAACTTCAAAGGACTGCTAGTGGGACGAGAGGTATGTCGCACGTTCATTTTTCATCATGCGTACCCCCACAATCATATGAATTAATTACTACTTTCATTCGAGCATTCACATCCAGTAAAGCCACATTTACCTTTCATTATTTCTCATATTGCATATTCCACTCGTTCAGAAGCATAATCATACAAAGCGAGGTAACACGAGCTACTGGATAACTGTGAAAATTAATACTACTACTTATCAATTACAGAATTTTCCATATATATTAGGAAAATATGAGAAACTATGGAAGAGTAATGACGGAAAGAAACTTATGATATTTTCACAGAAAATGATACACATTCGGGTATTCATTACAGCATTTTCAATATCAATATTAATGTATGATATTAGTTTGGAATGCCAGAAGTGAACAACAAGATTTTGGCAACTTGTATTTATGGGCATTTCGTACAAATTAATATGTTGATTTGTTACCGAACGAATTCATAAGAATTTTATTCTGACTCGCAGAATATGTAATCATTGAATACTTGAGACCAGATCTCTAATCTCTCCAAGAAATAGCTCTCTTGGGCGTCGCGACGTTCACCCATACTTTAATTGACGCGAACCATTTAACAAAATGCACTCACGCCATGTCAAAATTTGAGGTAGTTTCACTGCGACTTCTTTTAGAGAGTGTAACAAATGAAAATGCTTGCTGCTCGGAAAATTATGATAATGGTGCCGATAAATATAATTTGAAACTTCAATACCTGAAAGTTTGGTGAATTATGCATCGTTTCATTGATAAAATTTGTTCTCATTTTATACAAATTTTTTGATTGTTCATTTTCTTTTTGTGAGTGTTGAAACAAAAGAGAATTTCTGAAGTCAATGATCGAGAATTTTCATAGAGACAATGTATTTAGTGAAGTTTGGTGTAACATTCCCTGATGAGTTACTTTTTAGATACATGAACTTTTGAAAGACCCCGAAAAGTTTGTTTTCGCATTAAAAAAAACATTGAAACAATATAAAACCATGTACTCGATACTGTTCACTGAATGAAATCAAATGGTTGATGAGGCTATTTTCGTTCTGTGTTGTTTAGTACCACCAAACATAGATGACTCACAAAGTTCTTCAGACGCCATCGTACGTGAAAATTCCGATGTCAAACTTGTATGTAAAGCAACAGGAAGTCCTACACCCAGTATTCGATGGAAGAGAGATGACAATGAAAAAATTGGCATCAATAAAACACTCGAAGGTATATACAAAAATAAATAAAAATCCAGAGAAAAATAATCCAGATATACAATTTTCTAATTATTGATATACTTGCAGTGATGGAATGGGAAGGAGATACCCTAGAAATGATAAAAATTTCAAGACTCGGAATGGGAGCTTATTTGTGTATAGCCAGCAATGGGGTGCCACCTGCTGTGAGTAAGCAGATCAAAGTATCAGTTGATTGTGAGTATACAAACAAATTTATAAGGCATGATAAGTGAAGAGAAAATAGCTAACTCTTATTATAGTATGCAGCTAAAGGTACTTTGGTATATTTGAATTTCAATGACTTCTATTTGGATGGCAAGTGAAGTTGCAGTTTATAGCCGGGATTTATTAGTTGCCAATTAGTCTCGACATGATCTGAACACCTTTTTCATTTTTCTGTTGAATGAATAAATCACTGATGTTTCCATATAAGAACATTTTCATCACACTTGCGTCTAGTTCTTCATGTTAGTTGGTAGAATATAAATAATAAACTGATGCAATTACTTCTCATTAATCATAATAATCTTAAAAACCCAATAAAAATCCATTAATAAAATTAATATTATTGAATTGATGTGATAAAACACAGCCTCCAGACAGCCGCCACGCGTAATGGGAAGATTAATTGAATGTAGGTAAAAAAAGATTACACACACTCGCACCACCATTGTGTCAACAGGGTGAGTGTTATCGTCATTATCACTATCGCCATTAATTTCTCCTCCACTGTGAAGGCCTATCTTCAAACAATTCCTTCTTATAGAACATTTATTTTGTCGTTCATAAAATTCCTTCGCGTATGTATAGGCCATCTGATAAAATGTATTTAAATACTGTGTTATAGGTTGGCGTTAGATATTGATAGCGAGAATATGGTGGTGGAGGTTGGAACCATTTTATGTGATATGCCCAGCACCCGGCGGGGTCAGCTGAAGTCACGTATAGACGGTGATTCAAAATTCCCCTTGATCGTCCCGCCGCATACCTCACTCGCAACCCCCTCGCGGTACTGCGACGCCGACTAGCTTCAGTGTACGGCAATCTGTTATTAAAATCAGCAACGAGAAAAATCCGTGCCGTATCTCTGGGTACCCGGTCTGTTACGAGAATGTTGCACGCGCCGCCGCGCGCCCGCGCCCAACGTCAGACGTGTTGCCGCAAAAATTAAGCTACCTGCAAACTTGAAACTAAATTACCGGATACTACAAGTGCGCGTGGTCGGTTTTCCGGCCGGCTTGTGCGAGCTCGGTATATATATGTTGGTGTGCATCGTTTGACGACACAATGGAAGTGAAGCGCATTCTCGCGTGCCGCGGGTGATGATTTTTGTGCTAATCTTCACCACACCAAAGTTGCCTGCCTGCGGACAACCACAAAAACGAGATTATTCTCGTTTCTTCTTTCTTTTTTGTTTATTCATTCAATTATTTTTCTTTTTTCTTCCCCCAATGACGATAAACTCTGGTTAGGGAATGTTTCTATTGAATTGATTACTACTTTATCTCTGGTTATATTTATTGTCTTCCGAGCATCGTTCCGCTTGGACAATTCAAGATTTTTTTTCGTTTCGACTTATTAGAAGCATGAAATTGAGCATATTTGCTTTATGATGGCCAATTGAAAACGTGGAATTTCCAGCCTACAACAAAACTAGCAGACGGCAAAGCGTTTTTTGCTTCACATCTATTTTTTCTCATTGTCCGCGATAGAAATTCCAACCACTTCCTTAATTTTTCAACCGTTAGCTTCATTCTCAAGAATTGAAGAGTCTTAGAAAAATGGAGTCACAACGGTTAATTTTTGCCATCTGTTTCCACATGGAATCAGTCAAAACATTGGTAGATACTCTCAACCCTAGGTTATTTCAACAGCAAATAATAAAACTTGATGATTATCAAACGACACTTTCAATTTCATTCCTATGAAAAAGAAGAAAAGCATGCGCGAATGGCCTACTGAAATGAAATATATGCTAAACTTTAAAAATCCATGTGTATGTATATGTATATATATCGTGAGCCTTTTATATCTGTCTAAAGTGAAATGAAAGTCGAGATCACAATCAAGATTCGAAGCGCAAACACCCTTGGTTGACTTCCATCGCGTCTACCGTCTATACCCGATGGTTTGGCATCTATTTAAATTTAAAAGTGCACCTTCGTTCCATCCTATTTTTTCTTCCCCTTTCATTCGCTTTTCACATCATTCCCCTGTACAATAGTTTTTCTTTAACGGGCCTATGAGTCTTGGCTCGTGTCGATTGTCGCCTCGACACGTTTGCCGAAAAACTCATTAACGTGATTTTCCATCCTCCTCTCTCCTTCCCTTTACACTCACTTCATTTCATTTTATTTCACATTTTCCCCCTCACATCCCTCTCACTCGAATTCTCGTTGCCCCAATACGAACTGACGTCACGCGAATAAAGGAGAAATGCGAAATGATGTGAAGGGAAGTGCAATGAAATACCTGTTTCAGTTTGTGTTCTCTCGTTCACAAGCGAATGTATATATGTATCGGCATTCGGTTGTGTTGACACAAAGTTTCATACGAACGATAGTTGAGAGAAAATGCAGTAGGAGTTGTTCTATTCTTCATGGAAGAGACGAGCAGAGATGAGGTAGCCATGAGGGCAAAGAATCGCGAGATGACTCGCCAACAAGGGCTTCTCAGTAGAGAATCGAGCATTTCTCGTATTCAAGACGCATACAATACTCTAACTTCGAGGCCTCCCAATTAAATGTGATGATACATACTAGCGCTTCTCTTTCCAAGTACGAGAATAATTTTGCCACTTGCTATATATGAACAAAGCAGAGGGATGTAATTTGCCTTCTCTGTCTCTTTGAAAAGGATCTTCATTATCATAATGACATATGCAACGGAAACAAGAAATGATTTCAATTGATAAATGTAATTTCAATTCAAGTTCCAAAACTTTGGCTTTAAACACACGACGCGGTTGTTTGTTATAAATTAATACATGAAATAATGAGCATAATGACATTATAAGGATGAGAATGGAAAAAATCCTAATTGAATACAAATTTGATCGTTGCTTATTTATAATTATTCATCAATCCGATATGAACTGTCAGTTAATATGAATTTATTGATTCGCGATTTGAGAATCGAACATTTCACATCAAGGTAGAAGTGTTCATTAGAGGAAAGTACGGTTGTGGTGATCGAATTATTGCTATTACTTACTCAAAATAGACAATCAAGTCAGCCGCTACACTTTCCACTATCCATATTCATATAGATAAATTTCATTTTCAATCCAATTGGAATATGTATTATGCTATGGAGATATTGCCCATCGCGAATCGGATCAATAATGTATTGCTCAAATTAACTAATGTCCCTTTTCAAATACGATATTATCTCCTTTTGGTATTTTCAAATGGATTGAATTTAGAATGAACGTCGTTCTGAAATAAAAAATAAGCATGATTCGAATAAAGTATAAATCTGTACATAGTGCATTTTTCTTTTTTCACACATTAAGAGATTTATAAATACACGTTAACTTTTGTGTGAACAGTATATATAATTGGCTATTCAACTTGTTATTAATACACACTGTCATACCCGTGTGCTGAAAACACCACTATGAAACTTTAATAAACGAGACTGTCGCGTCTAGAGGTGAAATATCGGCCGCCAAGGCACTTTTACCTCTCTCTCACGTTGCCTTACATCAGTTAGTATAGTGTACGGGCGCAATTCCGCTTGTTCGCGGCACGAATGTTTATGAAGCTCCAACATTTTTGGGAACATGAAAAGCGCGGTGAGATGGAAGCAATCACGTTGATGTTGAAATATAAGTTAAATACACAGTATATATATTATTATAAATGTTTCATTCCCCGGGAAAAATTAATGTGGAAATAGTGATATTATATTACTCTAGTGCAATGGTATCAACAAAAAATAACAATTGCTGGCGTATGTATTGAAGTTTATTACTGAAGTGGTAGATTTGAAAATGCCCATTATTAGATTAGATTAGTTACGAATAACTCTTTTTGATATGGTAAGATATTTTAATTGTCTCATCAGCAGATATACAATCTTGATGTGCTGCTCATTCGTCAAAGGGGAGTAGCTCGTACACATGTATATTAAATACGAGTCTTTTCAAATACAGTGCTCTTACAAATCGACGCTTAAAAATCAAAGTAAACGTCCAATAGAAATTTAGATACAATGGTTTTTTATCAAAATTCAATTACACAGTGGTACTCATTTTTGACAATAATTTTCCCGTTTGACTCTGACATGAATAATGTATCAAATTTATGACATGCACAAAATAATACATTGTTTCATCGAAAAAAAAAAAAAAAAATACAGAACAAAAACATTAACATGATGGTGAAAATTGACATTTTTCCAATTGAATGCAAATCCATCCATTTTGTGTATCCTCATCTTTTTTCAATTCTCCATCGCATTTTTCGTGTTTATAAATTTATGTATGTATGATTATTTCAACATGCAACGGACATGCAACGTGAAGTAGGCATATTGCAGTGCATGATGCATTGTGCGATGAGTGCAGTACAGTCGCTTACGTTACACAATAAACAAGACTCAGCCAAATAATCGCATGTTATTTCATATAACTTAGTTCCTAATTTTACACCATAAACATGGAGAGAATAATTGTTGTTATCAGCACTCTCTTTTGAATCACTAGAGTAGTATTGCTCAAATAACATTCTGAATTGTAATTCGTGATAGAATATCTTCCAACAATATGAATATGCTTACGAGATAAACCTATAATTGTACGTGAGGGTTATGAGTCATTTTGATTGCTGCATTGAGTTCTGTACTGTAACGAAAAAAAAAATAAATAAATAAAATAAAAAACGGTTTAAGTGCAAACAGTGTTTATGCTAAGTCGTCTACGCGTTGAAATAACATCGACGGCGGTGTAGTTATGTTTTATCAATGCTTATCGGTGCTTGAATCGATTTAGTCTTGAATTGAATCCATTTTAACACTGCTTTTCAACAATGTAGATACTATGGTATTATCAATATACCGATACGTTAAAATGCTATGAGAGTTAATGTTTCACGATAGAAGCTGAACGGATTGTGATGATAGCGATCTAATAGTGCACGCCAGTCTTGGCCGACTGATCAAACCTCGGATGAAACTTCACCTTTTTCCACGCTATTTCATACTTCGTGTCCCTCTGTCAACGTTCATTTATTAATCGATGAAATTTTAAAGCTCAATTTTATGGCTATTGTTACTATGTACTTGAGAAATAGCAATGTATATTTGTGTTCAGTTTACAGATTTTTTTTACAAAAATTGTTCCTTTCTATTCCCCTCATTTATGTCATAATTCATTTGTGTAGAAGTGTGAAGTAACAATGCAATAACAATTGGTCAACATATTCCTGTGACCCGAAACAGGGTCAGTTCTGTGACGTTTTGAATAAAAGCGATTTTTTGTGGTCAGAGCAATAAAACTAGGTACAATATTGCAACGAAAAATGCACGCATCTAGTTTTATTGCAACCAAATGTTTTCACAGAATATAAGGTTCGAGTTATACGAAAAAAGTAATCAGCCAATCAGTCACGAATGATTTTCTGATGAGGGGACAGGCACTTTTCAAGTGCTTTTTTTCGTGAAACTGATGCACAGAGTTTTTCGAACATCAAGCAATTTATTTAGAAACCCGAAATTCATTTACCTCGAAATCCCAAAAAATGTTTATGTCTATAACCTATCAAATCCAAATTTGCCAATTTGTTTAGCTTGGGGATTATTTTGAGTGATATTGAAAATCATCATTCCACGATTGGCTTGAAGAAATAGTATTGCTTCTGTAGTAATATGACCTGAAGGTTGAGATCCTCACTGCATTACGATGTGAATAAGAAAGGTTCCCTAAGACAGTATCGCGTAAAAACAATTTTATTTTGTGTAGTAACGAAAATCTATCTTGATCTATTTTTTCCATCTCGGATTAGAATATTAGAAAACAATGTTGCGTTCTCCAGAACTCTTGACGAATTCATCTTGTCATACGAGAAGACGTTTCATCTTTTTATTTGCGAATTAATAATATGAGAAATTCTTGAGGAAATATCAACAATCAAAAATAGTTGGTGCATCGAATTCAGTTCATCCAATGAAAGTGCCATCTCTAATTCTCTACTCTTTTATAACTCATGTCGAATCGATTCAATTGCTTTCAGTGATTGATCGTGAATTGGAATAGCTACGAATGCAAAGTGAAGAAAAAAGCCAGCGATTGAGAATTTTACATTTCAATCAATATTTAGCATTTATGTGCATTTGTTCGTATGAAATTGAAATATGTCTGAATGAACATTGAAAATGATTATTGTGACTCGAGGTGTTCATGTGAGTATCGATGAAATAACAAAATGCCGAAGAACATTTCTCCAATCGGCTAAAATTAATTTGCAATCTGAAATCATGAGGAAAGTGTCTGATTGATCCATTCAAACGAATCTACTTTTATTTCGTTGTTTTGACCGGTAGTTGCACCATGAAATAATACATCGACAGGATTATTCATTGTAATTCGGGATATTTGTGTAGTTATAGCTATGAGAATGAATGACCATTAAATGAGTTCAGAACCGTGCACTTAATTCTAAATGCGATTTTCTTAATATATTAGTTTTTTAATATTTGCGTATGATATAAATCAAGAGCCATTTCTGTATTTGTGTTTGCGAGAAAAAACTCAATTTCTATGATGAAAATCGCAATTCTGTGTACCAATTCCGATAATTTCCGAATTTGTTCACAATTTGATTCATTTTAGATTTACACATAACCGAACCTCTTTCAAAATCAAAATCTTCAATCATGTTATTGACTGAATTATTTGTTGGAATTTGAGAGTTTATATAACTCGTGACATCGTTCGTTGACACTCTGCAATATCACCGGTAATTCAGAAGGTTCAGTAGGCGGCTCGATTCTAATTTTCATGGTGAGCGCTCACCCCTTAAGATATATTGATGAAAGCAGCAATCGGTGAATTCGCGAGAGATATTGCATTAAAATGTCTTTTTTATATCGTCTATTATCCAATAGTTAAAATCCCGCAAATAAATACTTCATCTTTCGATATGAAACATCGATCATCAGTAGATTCTCGTCAAACATAAAACTATATATAAAATCTCTCTAATATAAAATATATGAAAAAGAAAGGAGGGAAACAAAAAAATACGCTACCACACACAAAGAATCGTCTGCATGAAATAAAGGGAAATTCATTGCTCGTATAAAATTCATCGCTTTCGTTTCGGGGTTACCGCGCGCGCACGAGAACCAGTAGTTGGGGAATATGAAGAGAGGGATGAAGGAATCGTCCTAGTATACATATATACACTATGAATTGAGGCTGAGCAATGTGGAAGTAGTGGTAACTTGATTGCGCAGTCCAGTCACGTAGCCGCAAAAGGGCGGTCATGCCTCTGAGGAACGATGGCAAATGAATCAACCGATATGTCGTTTGAGAAAGCCACATGCGTAGGCGTTAGAGCTTGATTGTCACTATATTGATATTAATTCAGTATCACTCACGACTTCCAATAATTTTCATAGAACAGTACACTAACGGTATTGCACAATGAAGAATGATTATAAATGAGAATGGTACCATTATTCCCTGGAGCGCACCATTTCATAAACGTCATAGAAGAAAGGAGAGAAAATAAAAAATATAACAGTGTGTTGCTATTTTGTATGCGTGTCATCAAGCCTTTTTTTGTTAATTTTAGCATGAGTGACGGAATAATCTGCCGACCAACAGGGAAAAATATGATTCAACGTCTCGCGTACAAGCGTGAAAGGAATTTTGCCGCGTTGACACACAGTGGTCTGCTCTCTTGAATGTGCATACATTTGTCTGCCGCAGTGTGGCGTTTAGCTATATCGTTATATATCTGGTGTGACCTTTTATCATCGCATTATAACTTTTGTACTCATTTATTCCACACAAATATCCATATGGACATATACATACAACGAATATAATATATTCAGTGGAAAGCGGGAAACATGAAAATAAACAGAAAAAAATCAATGGAGCATTGATGAAATAATTTGTCCTACCGCTTTATTTTCACGGTTGATAATTAGTAATTACATAATGAATATGCCAATATGGAAACATAGGAAGAAGAAACGCAAATATAGCGCATGAATATATAGACAATTGTTCGTTTTTCTTCAATGAATTTTTCATTTATTTTCAGTGATAATATTGCTAGTAGTGTTTCATTTTGCAATGGAGTTATTTAAATTCCAAATGCCCGAGGTAAAAATGATACGAAACGGAACGTGCGGTATGTTATATTCCACGCGGAGTGAGCGAGGCGCAAATGGAAATACAAATAATATTCGTGTGTATGACACGGTCATACAAGTTCACCTGTATAAAAATTCAGACCATTTCTGTGTTATCGCGTTATCTATACTCATGCACATATCTATAGAATGGATATAATTTGTCCGAATATGTGTATGGATATTCGTGTTTAATATAATATATATGAATTGCGAAATTAGTCGACGATGACGATAATAGTATACGTTTGATTGAATTTACGTAACAGTAGTTCTGGAAAATGAATATGGAAAAACAATAGATCAGGTGAAAAAATCGTTACACAATTGTAAAATTGGCAATTTTATACGTCACTCGCATACAAATAGCAACAATTTTTCCAATTACCTTTTGTACAGAAAATTATTTTCGCGTCGTTTTTTTTTTATTGACTGAGATATATGTACCTTTTTTTATTACTATGCGTTATTAAATGTTTCTTTTTTTTTGTTTCAATCCACTGAGCTTGTTTTCTATCCCTAAGAGAAATGATTTGTTCAATGAAATAAAGTTATGTCTCAAACGTGTACTCATAGGAAGATTGGCGTACCAAATTGATTACTTCATAGACAGTTACAAAGAAATTTCTGTTATTTCGAATGCGAAAATGAATAAATAATGTAAATAAATAAGTAAATGTAGTGAAGTGAAAAACATATGACATTTTACATGCATTTCTATTCTTGAAAATATATGAAGAGTTTAATTTTCGATATCAATAAGTTCATATCTGAGTCGATACAGCTCTAAATAATATAATCAGTGATTCAGAATAATTCAAAGCAAATAAAGATTGGATCAAGTAAAAAAAAGTGATAGTAAGAGGAATTGAAATTTCGTATAATTTTCACAAAATTCAAACGTGAAAATTCTGCAACACGTTTCGTAATTTTTTGCACCCTCTCATCCACTATTCACTATATATATATTCAATATGACCCAAAGATTCGGGTATTTATTTATATTATACAATATTCAAATACTCAATTCCCCCTCCAGAACAATCTTTTTCGCGTATCCCTTCTTCACCT
This sequence comes from Meteorus colon, assembly GCA_030523085.1. NCBI lineage: Eukaryota > Metazoa > Arthropoda > Insecta > Hymenoptera > Braconidae > Meteorus > Meteorus colon. Next base: position 85,235 of record JAPYZH010000282.1, read on the forward strand.
ACCCATTTAATTATATCTGTGTCATCAGCAATATATTTTTTTCTCTTTATTTCAAAAACATTTATTACTTCTATATCGTGATGTTACACCATCAAGGCAAATTTTGTCGCGTCGCCAACCCTGAGGTCGACAACACTCACCCATACAGCCTTTGTTATCCCCATATAATCCGCGCAAGATGTTGCCTCGCGCGCAATGCCCCAAGTAAGAGTAACGGCTCAGAGATTTCGAGGAGGGTGGAATGCGACAGAAATAATTGCTAACCGACGGGAAAAGCTGCGCGTCTTCTCCTACCGGATCGGATATATACATATATATATATATATATATATATATACACGTATAGTGACTTGAAAATATTATATACCCTCATTTTGATATTATACACGTCGTATAATCGCGGAAAAAAATATTTTTTGTCTTATATCATCCCCATACTATATTCCATTTTTGTCCATTATGATTTTATATATTTTTTATTATATTTCTTCTATAAGTTATTAGTTCTACGAGAATGCCTACATCATGCTGTAGCATTTCGCGTTGAATTTTGTCATCGTTTCTCGTCTGCTTACTGTGAAAAATGTTCATCATATCATGCGACTGAAACGAGTTGAAACTTATCGCAAAGCGTCAACCGTCAGAAAATATACCGCCCAAATTTGTCTCGGCGTTAACATATATACGCTACTGTGTATTCAGGATGTATAAAACGTTTCTCTCAACTCGGCGTTGGCATTCTCAGAATAAAATATTTTCTCGGACAGCAAGTGGATTACATCTAGACTGCACATCTCTCATAGCCTGTCTTATCCATCAGTATGTACTGCAATGATCCTTTTCCAGTTTCCTTATTGGCTAAACACGAGAAATATTTCGTGAGATTGTTTCAGTTATTTTCCAAAATTTCTGGCATTTAGGGAATTGAACATTCCCCGATACAAAATGTTCAACACCTTCGTCATCAAACTTGCACACGACTGCAGTCACCGCGATCACCAAACGCGTCAATAATGTTGTCCATAACTTTGAAACTCCCTGGTGTATTCAATCTCATAACTCTCTTACATGTATGTATATGTCAGCGAGAGACAATCAAGGTTGTTTGCACCAATGTTATTCCGCGCAGTGGTATGACCTGCATACTCACAAGTATGTGTACAACAGAATTTCAGATATACTTGTTAAAACTTCTCTGGAGCATCACCCAACAATTAAATATTCAAATTTTATTTCATTTACAATTATTCATGTACAATTTGTGACACAGAGTTGTGACAATTAATGAACTTGTTCTGTTTTTTTCATGGTCCATTAGTAATTCATATTGTTCTTTCGGAATGAAAAATAAATTAACGTTAGTTTTATATAACGCAAAATAATACAGGAAACATTATGTGTATATCCTTTTTTTTCTGTATTAGATCGAAATGTCTTGGAATTTATATCTTAGAAGCGAACGCTTGAAAACTTGAAGAGTGAGATTACAGAACCAGAATCCATGCTCTGTAGTTATCAAATTATTGATACTGTTCACCGGATGTTCATTGGCCGTTCCAATATTGGATCATTTGGATCAGTGCGATTGATTTATGGCACGTACAAATTTTCGAATTTTGTGGTCCACCTACTTTTGAGATTACGTGTCGCATACTGGACATTTACACACAGACAAAATGTCAGCCAGTAGGATGAAGCGAAGTTTATTGAACTCCGACACCTTTATATCATCGCGGAATGTAGAGAGTATTCAAGTGCAAATTTTTTCTCGTCATAGATTAATATGTGTTTCTACCTTCTTCACTTGCAATTTTTCATATATATTCTCGTTTTACAAACGTGGAATTAAATGAAATTGGAATAACCACACTACATATTTCATAGTAGATGCATGAAATGCTCCATGAAGGATATGAATACGATGTGTAGCATATCACTATTCATTGAAGAAAAAAAAAATTACTTCAATCATTCCGATATCTGCAAAAAATATTTCATGTATTCACAGTTTGGGAAATTCCCTGAAGAGAGAATTTATGAATTGAATTTAAAAATAAACGAAAAAACGTATGAATAATACCTGAAGAAAATATTTGACGTTTTATAATTGATATGAAGATCTAACTCTTTCAAGAACAAAGAAAATTTTTTTCTTGTCATCCCGAATAAACTCTCATATTGGGAATCTTGGGGTGTTGCCCATGCAAATTTGAGGGGGCTCTGTAAATATTAACGAACAAGGTCATCATCAATACATAATTTTATTCATTCCCAATGAGCAGCCCATTCGCCAGGAACAAAAATTCATCAATATTCTTGTCCTTTTCCAAAATGAAAACATCTCAGTCGATCAGTTTATGAATTTGTTCTTTTTCATTTGCTATAAAATCTGTATGATAGTTCTTTTTCGGAAAATTAACGACTTACATTCAGAAAACTATATTCCCTTCTAAAATTCCATGTCGGATGAAATTAATTATTCATATCTTTTCATGGTATGGGCACTAGCAATGTATATACAAAGAATATGCAAGTTTACACGAGTAAGAATATTTTCAAACTTACCACTAGTTCACGAGAAGTCAGAGGTACATATAAACGTGGGGTGTGTATAGTTATTATGGTAAATAATTCAAAATTATGTGTATGTACATAATGGTATTTTTATTTCATTGTAGATATACATCTTAGCTTATATCTTTCATGCAAAACCATTGTACACCTGAGAATATACACGACTATATTTATCTCTGTCCATGCGGAAAAACAAATTGTGCGAGGTGATCCGTCAATGGCACAGACGGTCCATTTGCTCGAGAAATAGTAAAACGAACAATACATTTTTTTCCTTCTTTCGATACTTTAAACAGGTGCGTTTGTAAGATTGATCGAAATGTCTGCAGTTAAGATCGCGATTTTACGATAATGATTTCGATTCCAAACATTGTGCGATGCTTGGCCTTTCTTATCGCCATCAACACAACGTACGAATTGCTCAATGAATTTTCGGCATTCCGAAATCTCAATTTTACATTTTTTTCATTGAATGATAGAAATTTACCGACTGCCAATCTCATACTTCATAGAATGGCCAATGCAATGATGTAGTTGTTAATAGATATTTCGGGAGAATTCTCATCGAATGATGCCTAGAAATACAGAAGATATCATGATTCATTCCTATTTCTCAAGAAATCAAAATCATTTATAGTATACACAACATTACCACCTGTAGTCATTAGATTACAAGGCTGAAAACACTTCTCGAATCAATGAAAATGGCGTTTCCGTGATCATTAGGGCGATCAATATTGGAAGAGAGAAACTAATTATCGAAAACTTGAGAAAGGAAACAGATTTTATAGTATTTTTTCCTCCACTTCAACCATCTGCAAATAATTGGAATGATCAATGAATATGTATGTTTGAAGTGTTCACAATAGAGAATTGAGATGTGGATACAAATGGGCTGTCATTGACTTGAACGAGCCAATTAGTTGTGAAGAAATCAAGTGCGCTAGTTCGATGATAAAAGGAATGAAAAAGACGCGATTAAAATTTTGAATACTTTTGTTTACAAGATGAGATGCTCGACTCTGACACTTAATAATTTTTCGAATATCAATAATTTCTTATAAATTATTGCGGAGATTTGATCGAAGAAGATTACAGGACAATAATCGCTGAAATAGGATTAATTATTCGATCGCATGGGAGAGAATATCCATTGAACTCCAAACCCATTTGTTGCATTGTCCACTTTTAACACAGAGACGTTACTTTTGCCTTTCAACTATAGTCATTGTTGTGAGTTACTCATCTATACGTATGGGTATATATGTGTGTAAGTACCCGTGCATCACTCAATTTCAGCTTTCCACTCTGTTCCTACGTCATACTGGCATCATATCTAATAATCTGTTAATTTCCTGCAGTGCGAATATTTTTATCGTCGTATGGTCTATTCATGTTCTATTATTTAGCTGTCGAAGTAATAGAGAACTATGATGTGAAGCTGAGGATGATGAAATCTGATGATAAATTTAGGAATTTAATTTAATAAATAGAACAATAGCTGATATAACGTGGATCCATATCCATAGGAACAAATTACTCTATATCATGCGCAATAATCCGGAACTTTCCATTAATAATCAACTCGAAACCAGAATTGAGATAGTTCTAAATCGAATTCGAAAGTTTGATACACACGAAAGGTCAAAGTTTTGTTGTAACAAAAAGTCATACCAAAATAGTATTATGGAATTCCAATGGTGTTTTTCTTCTTTCAACAATTAAATATCACATTCGTCAATATCTGCGATTGAATAATTCTCGAGGTCTTAATACAGCGTCACACGCCTCTGAATTTGTGATTGTGTCATATTTAGTTATCGAATGAGTAAAGTGAAGACATGAATTCGTAATGGGATTATATTGTCAAAATGACAATTGAAAATATTCCGAAGCTATTATCAGGATTTCTCTGTTAATTATTTACTGTGTCTAGCTCATATTGATGAAAAGCGTGGAAGTTTTCAGTGGTATCATCTCACAACACTGATATGAATGAGAAAAAAGATCCGATACAGTTGCATAACGATTTTCACGTGAATAGTTACACAAAGAACATATCATCAAACTTGAATGCATAAAGAAAAAATACTTCAAAGTCTGGCTTTTTACGTCCATAATAAAAACTATCGGACATATTTTTGACACAAATTCAAAGTGAAATGTCCACGTATAGAATGAGGTTATCGGAAAATTGAATAATAGAGAATAATTTCAATTAAAACATTTCTAAAGGCATTAATAGAAGATTGAAATCATTGATTATTTGACTACTCTTATCTATCAACTGTCATCAAAAATTAATTATAAAGATGGTGTGAACGATGATGTCACATCTTCGGTATCCTATGGTTAACAAATAATATACAATTCATTTTTACCATTCGAAGTCATGCTCGAATTATATGAAAACGTTGATGAAACATTCATATTTATAAAATATATGAAAGTATATTAAAAATATATTTTATGCATACTCCGAGTATGTATTTATTGAGTAGAGAATATCTGATATAGTGTGACTACGAAAACGGCTGCTCTGCAAAAAATATACAGAATCCACAGAAAAAAATAATAATAACAATCACTCATGATATATTGAGTGAATTTAATACAAACGTTCAGAAATGAAAAGATTTTTGATCGCGCCTCAAAAATATAAGCGATATAAATTCAGTGGGATACTTGTTCAAGGAATTTTACACAGATAGTTCATGTGATTTCATATATTACAAACGACTGACATCACATGCTGATGGGGATGTCTCCCAATTGTGGTTATTTGGCCCATAGACATACATCCCACCAATACCACCTGCTTGGTCGTCCGTTGACAACCTCGCGCGTACAACCATCTCGCCTCGAGACCGCTTGCAACCCTCCATAATCAAATCCCACCCCAACCGCTCTCACGCCGCACCCTCTTCACACGAAAGGAATGTTAATGCGACAATGCCTCTGTTCTGACTCACCTCCACACCCCAATGGGGTGACGAAGCGCCACTTCGAGACGAGGCAACACAATATACATATATATATATATATATGTATGAACGCACAATTCAACCGATGGAAATCCCTGAGGATTACCTTCTCTTTCTCACTCGGTCTCATATCTTCTCATTACCTTTGCCAGATATTCTCCTACATTTATACCAACATAATGTCAACTCATCCAATATCTAATCCATGTTTCTCCTCTTGCTGATCAGTTATCCATTACAGCTCTCATTCAACTTTGCAACATGATTCAATCATAATCTCTTTCTTTTCGTGCAGCTATATAATATACAATTATCAAAGTCTGATACTGTGTGATCAATCTTTCCGAAGCAGTTTCTTATTTATTTATTTATCTTTCTCTTTCTATTACTCCAACTGTGTGCTGCCATTTTCAGTTCGCTTCAGGCTATATCGGTGGAAGTTTTACTCATTCAATCGAGAAAAACTGAGCACAAAGTTAGAGTTACTGTGTATGCGGAAAGTGAAGGTTCAGTTACTGCTTTTTCGTTGAAACTGGATATATTATGCGCGAAGAGTCACGAGAAAAATCCAATGATTTTTGCTGAGCCGACTATACGCTGTCTTTTCCCCTGACGCGACTGGTGAAACGTGATGTGGTTACTATTGCCAACGCATTTCATCTCTAGAAGATGATGTATCTTGTTTCTTTATATTTATTTGAGTTTCTCATTATCATTTCTTCCTCTTCTTCCTTTACTTAATAGAATCCAAACACAAACATGAATAAACATTAAAATATATAGTTAAATAAAGATGTTATTGCCCAACGAGATAACCTTTATTTGATTGAATTTATGTATACCTAGCAGTGCCATTGAGTAAAAGGCTCTTATTGAATACCACGCAAACTTGTTGTGTGCCAGTTTGCGTCAACTACGTTCGTTACTCTCATTGAGTTTAGTATCTGGCCACAAAGTTGAGTTTCGAAATTCGATGCGACGTCAAGAATGCTCTTGGAACATTTATTGGTGCGCTTTAACTGTCAGTATAGCTGTCAAGTGGTTGTAGTAGAGTATCGAAGGGTTTAACGTGATAGCTATATACATATATTAAGAGTACGGGATATTATGCAGACACAAAACATTCCAATTCCTCACCGCGATAAATAGTATTATCTCGTTAGCATGATCATTGTCCAGGTTTAATCTGATTAAATCATGTACATATATAACTGCTTTGAACATTAAATGCTGCAATCCATAGATATATATGATGAAATATTTCACGTAAAGTCTGAAATCGTACCCACGTTATATTTATAATTATATTTTCCTTGATTTCTACATCGTTTTCATCGCAAAAAATGTGGAGTTACAAATTTTCTTGATGGAATCATGGAGTTTTATAGAGAGGAAAATGAATCTCGACATTATTATCTGACGTACATCCTATTTTTTTTTCATTTAATATTAAAAACAAGAGTGATACGATTGTGGAAATCCTTCCGATATAACTTCACTCTTAACTTTCACAGAAAATTTTTCAAATTCGATCTTTATCCTCGATCTATAAGGATACATTATTTTCCATTCAAATACAATCAGATAAATGATGATTTGGATGTGGAAAACTTTGTGTTCTGATGCCAGTGATAATGAAATGGGATCAAATGAGCCAATCAAAAATATATTTCATGAAAAAACGTAGTTAACCTCAAGAAGATATTAATTCTCACCAACAAACTAAATCAATGCACGGATTATCGTATAATTTAACTTTTGTACAATATATTCGAATTAAATTTGAATATATTGAATCACCGAAAACGATTTATTACCATTTTTGAATTTTGATCGATCCCCGTTGACTCTCGACATACATTTAGTTGATACGATTGCACAATTTGACCCACGGTGTAGCCCACTTTTCTTTCCTCTTAGCAAAGTGATCGTCCTTTCTCCCTTGCGCCAAAAATATAGCCCGGAACATTAATCGTTCAGAAAAGGAGTACACTTAGCTCTGATGTCGCAGTAGAAAGATATATATCTGGCGACTAATAAATCTCAGCAGTTGGGAGGGAATTGGATTAAAATTCCAAGGAGGATGGAATCGCGGGTTTGGTATAGAAGACACTGAAAGTCGTTGAGAAATTCTACTATTTGAAAATATCGTGTATAATCCAAAGACCACAAGATCACGCTTTGCTTTTCACTTTGCGTCTTTGAATTTCTCTATCTCGTGATTGTCTTCACCATTGTATATGAAATAATTAGAGTCAAAGTTCAAACATCAATAAGACGAACTGTCAAAGCATTAGTTCTAATTCGTAATTTTTCCATTAGTCCAAGTTAGATCAATGACGACAAGAAATGAATAAATCGCGGAGCAGAGAAAGAAAATAGAAGTGAGGGATTGTATTTCTCAATCTTCTTATTTGTTTGAATGAAATTGATGTGAAAATAAAGAATAAAACGTTCGGTAAGAAAAAAAAAAAAGCGGAAAGGGTTATAGCTATTGCATTCGATTGCCAGCACCATTAACACCGTAGGTAATGATAATGACTCACGATCCATCGCTGTTATTGGTATCGCGTCGTTGGTAGCCCAAGCGTGTAGCCAAGATGTTTCTTCTTTCATTGAAGGTGGTAACTTGCGCGAGTGAGGTGGCACGATCGCACGAAGCTCAGGCAATATACGAGGGAACATGGATATCGCGTGCTCCCCCGTCCTCATCCTTCCCCGCCTCTTGCGCCCTCTCACTACTACCCTCTCGCACTATATAACACTCTCGAGTGGAATGTTTTGCATTTTAAAAAGCTGTTGGATCTTCCACAGTTGTCGTGACCCGAGCCAACCGAGCCGCGTTGCGCTTGGCCCATCTCAAATTCTTTTCTAACAGTTATATGTGCAGTTATGTGGTGTGTAGTACACGACACAATAAAACAATGACATTGGCGAAAACATATTGGACACTTCAGTGTATAGACAATTACAATAAATTTAATCTGATGAAAAATTTATCTTGGCAAATTTACTCCTATATGTTTCTTCAAACTATGAATTATATGCAATAGATACTGTCGATGTATTTCGTTTCATTCTAGTTCTTCGGATTTATTTCATGTTACCGATCAATGAATTAATTTATTCTTTTATTCATTCTATTATATGGAAAAACGGGGCATGAACTGAACACGTGGGAAAATTTTAATAGGATAAAAATTTAAGACAGAATTCGGGCGTAATTTTCCTGCAACTGACACTCAAATATTTTTTTTCTGATTTCTAGAGTGAATATTGAGATCTCCTCAGCCCATGTTCCACCACAAATGAATAATTTTGTCAAATAATATTATGAGAAAGAAGCAATTGAAGTGTTTAATCATGAACAAAGTTGATAGTGGAAATTAAAATAAGTTGTATTATCTCCAATTGGTTCTGTAAAATGAAGAGAATAAATGATGAATCCCACATGCTTAATATGGTTTAGCATGCGAAAAGAAGTTAACGTTAGAGTGGGTATGCACGTACAAGTGACGTGAGTGGGTACGCAAAGTGCACATGCATGTCATTCTTTGAATGAGGTCTATCGAAAAAAATTACCGTGATATTTCAGCTTTTATTCATCGACATTCTTTGCACAGAGTTTATTGAAACAAATCGAATCAACATTTCAGCGCGAGGACAGTTCTAATTTTTTATGAACAATATCATAATATTATTGAAATACTTTGTTCACATGTTGGAAAGTTATTGCAAATAGAGTTAGACGAGTATCTACCATATCGTCTGATCAAAACCGACAAATCTAAACTTTCTTCACACGATGAGATATCCTATTGTAAAGTTGTTAATATAAATTTCCATCAATCCTGGCACTTCCTAAGACTTGCAAGCGCATATCATTGACCGACAATAAAACCATGAAAATTACTCTCAATCTACAAATATGAGGAACTTGGTGTTGAATCTATCAAAAATTCCATAACAGTCACGAATTCTGCGATGACCACAAATGAAATGACATCACACTCTCTCCAATACTTTATTCGAAATGTCTAAAAATAACTCAAACTGTCTCAATTCGGAATGCCAAGAAGGTTCATTTTCTATTTTTAATGTAATAGTCATTTTCAAACATGAGTATTTTCAAAGTTCTGGACGTGTTTACATGGCGAAAGTTGAAGAATAAAACGTTCCAACGTTTTTAATTAAGACAGCTGTACTCTGCAGAATTAATGCGCTTCAACGTCAATCACGATACTTATACATGAAAAATAATATTTCCAACGGAATAAAAAGGTTAAAATATTTCCATGGGGATATGAAAATTGCGAAATTCATGAGAATATATTCCACTTTAAGTGCTGGACCTTCTAGTCGCTGTGTATTATATTTCTCCATTGAAAATGAAATCGATACATGACAAACAATAGAGAATAGATAGAAAAAAATACACCAATACAAATACAAAAAAGTAATTTTTGATATTATAGTTTATAGAATGAAAATAGAGTAGATGGGAGATTACTCCTATACATTGGCTAAATGCCATGATGGCATTGACGAGTTGATGAAACCATTAATGAGCTATCCAATCGAATCTCTGTTGCAGTTTCACCGATGCTGTCGATACCACATCAGTTGGTTGGCGCGCCATTAGGTTATACAGTCACTCTGGAATGTTACACGGAAGCACATCCGACTTCTCTTAATTACTGGACTCGAGGCGACGACGGGCGAATGATTCATGCGAGTGACAAATATACCATCACATCTGTAGCAGAAAAGCCGGCATATAAAACGCACATGACATTAACAATACACAATCTGGAGGTAATATATATCGAGAATTAATAAACGTATTCATATTTGTGCTCGATCTATGTACCTAAATGCATTAACAAAACACTGAACTGAACAATAATGGCAACACAGTGGATTAATGTAACGAATATAACAGAAATTTCCCGGCGTTTTTTCCTTTCCTTTTTTCATAATTTTTTTTTTTTATTTATTTTTATTTTTTTTTTCCCTTGTATGAGGTCACACGAATATGATTGGAAATTGAAAATATTTCTTTATATTTCCCGCGTATCGAATTCGCGTGTGATTATATTTTATTTGCCGGTGCATTGGTGAGCTTATAACGATCGATAGTGAAGTGAAATGCAACAAAAAATTCGTTATACATAGCAGCAATGGGCAATGATTTAAGCCACGATGAAATAACAAAATATATATATATATATATGTATATATTTATATATACATATTCACACAATGTATGTATATGTATATATGTATCGTGAAATTTTTTGTTTCCATCGCTTTTCTATCGAATATTCTCATTCCATTCATTTTCTACGACTATCCGGGGCTATTCGATGCATTCCGTTTCGTTGCCCTGATTGATTTTACGCAATAAATGGTATCAGTGCACTCTTGTGTTTCAGCCAGCGGATTATGCTAGCTACAAGTGCGTTGCAAAAAATCCACGAGGTGAAACTGATGGCAGCATTCGTCTCTATAGTAAGTGACATTATTTTTTTTCATCTTGTATGTAGAATATTATCAAATATGGACTGTAAAAACGTATTATCACTGCGCATAATATTCCATTTTATACTCGTCAATTCACAATAAATGAGTTGGAGGAATAAGCACGATAACAAGAAAAAATTCTAAAATATGAAAGAAAATATATTTTTAGAATTGTGGAAAAAAATTGTCTCACTAATTATATGATTTTTACATTAAATATTGAAAATCTCGATAACAAACGTTATTAATAGTTTCCTATGTGACGAACGACTAAATTTATCGGTATATATTTTATCTCGAAATCAATTCAATAATTTACTTATTCATAGACTGGTTTTAATATTCATACAAAGTCTATTGACAATGATAATTCTTGTGATGAAGGGTCAATAGCTAAATATTTTATTACATTGATGATTTTTAATATGTCGAAAGGTTTTTCTATTGAATTTCAAAATGTCATATTATCCATATGATACATACATCTCTTGGCGTTAAAACGAAAAATCTTTATGGTCAAATATTCAAATAATGTAACTTTATAACCAAGAGTTGAAAAGGTAAAAAGTGTGGAGATAAAAAGTGAAAGAAGAAGAATGAATAAAACCTCGCATGGTGCACCGAGTATTTCTAAAACTGGATGGCTAGAAGCAACAATACATATATATATTCGTTTATAGTATCTAGTATATAGCATACATATGCATGTGACGTGAAGGGTCACATGAGAGAAGCTGCGCGCGTTACACTCGTTTCAACATGCGTGTATACGTGTGCGTACGTCAACATAGTGTAAGCTCTCCATTAGTATGCATCAGTTTTTCGCATTAGTGACATTCAAATGAAGAGAGAGTATTTAGCATAAAAGCCTCGACCGCAATGAGAGCGGGACGGTCATATATGAAATGCTGCAAGAAACGATCTCCATTGACTTTGATATGAAGTTTCATGAACTGAATCGGATCAAGTCTTCAATGAAAAAAAGAGAATTACGAAAAAAAAAAAAAAAATGAAAGCAGTGAGAAGGGTGAAAACATCGGGTCCAAAAGCGTCACCCATAGGAAAATAATATTCTCGTTTATGACAGTTAATACGAATTGTAATGTGAAAAAAAATCCGGATATATTCGACGGCGAAAAAAAAAGAAAAACAAAACAAAATTCTCGTCTCTTTTGCATTCAGAATGAGAGACTTTGTATTCCACGAATCGCATTGGAACTTTTCTTATTATATATATATATATATATATATATATGTATATATACTTATTGACATGATGTATATCGCGTAGAAGCATTCACGTACATTCTCATCTTTCCTTTTTACAATATCAGTCTACACCGAGTGATCTTTACCGCCACGTGACTCGCATTTGACAACGCACACAATGTGGTCGAATGCGCGAAACAGTGGTAGGTAGAATCGGCCGTGTGGAACTGAGAGTAAAGGAGGTAGGAGCTCCAAGCGAGAGTCCCGTACTCACTACACCAAATTTACAATATCCTATACCACTACTGTACCGCGTCATTCCCCGCAGCCACTGGCTCGTCTTTTGCGCCACTTGATCACGAAGAGAAATAAGCTCGCGTTGGTCGGATAAAAAGAGAAAAAGGAAGAGAAGAGTAGAAGAAAAAAAATGAGAATAAAAAACATAAAAAAAATGCAAAAGCAGGGAACCGCCTTGAAAATTAAGTGGTAACAGTCAGAGATATGTCAGACGAGTTTTATTAAATGGCATAAAAAAGAGATTTGTAGTTGAAGAGAGAAACGCTCGCGACGGTTGAGGTAGGAGTCTTTGGAGTTACGGGATTGGGACAGAATGCTTGGGGATTGCGGCGATATGAATTTATTATTGAGTACTGCCCTAAAGGCGAGAGTTACTTCCTTTTCTTTTCTCTTCTTCTCCTACTTTTTTTTATTCCCTCACTCATTTTTTTTTTTTTTCTGTTACCACGATTCTCTCACTTCTCTTATGCAGTTTTCCTTTCTAAATATTGTATCGAAACAAATTAGGAACTTGACTTTAATTATATTATTAATATAATGATTTCAATTTACTTATTCTCGATGTGAATACCAAAGATGAGTAATTTAGTTTACTGCGACGGAATAGAAAGAAAAAACGATCCTGACGGAGTTCATTTACCAAGTGATTGTCTGATAGTTGTAAGGAAAAATGAATATTGGATATTTCATTAGTTCTTTTGAAGAATGAGATGCAGACAATTTCGCAGAGACAAAGTTTCTGCGCGCTCGCCCACTCCAATTATAAATTGATCAGAAGTTTTCCCAACTCACCAGACATAATGAGCGACTCAGTTGTCTTTATTCCGTGTATGTAGATATGTATATAACTATGAGTTAGTGAGAATCATCGCGAAATGACTTTTCAGGTCATATAAAAAAAATATGTATTCTACCTTTTCTTCAACATTGTGGGCTACTATTTCTCTCAACGTGGGAAAAGTTGGACGTGAGTGCAAGCTCAACGAGAGTTCCATATTACGGTAGTTTTATCTCGCGAGATCGACGTTGGTGAACGTATGAATGAAGTCCGATTTTATTCGCGAGAAGATTAAAAGAAAAAATGTATGACCCTTCAGAAATGATAATGTCAAAAAATGAGATTGAAGATATCGAGAATTATTCGATTCATAACTCTGTTGAATTAGTAATTATGAATATTATAATTATGAATGGCAGTGTTAATTCACTATTAATAATTCACGAATATGCGACATCAAATTACATTTTTCCACTTCACCGACTAATTTCACAAATCATGAACACCAGGAAATGCAACATGCAGATGATTGAAAAGAACATTCTCCGACAGATGCATATTTAATTACTGTATAATAATTCATTGCATAATAAGCTCGATTGATGTAATTTTCAGCTATCAACATGCTCATGTTAATTATCATCTTCGGAATGATGATATTGAGAGAGATATGTTAACATATATATGTGAATCAAAATTATGCACATAAAATTCATCATGTGGTGTGATGAATTCCCTGCTGCATCTCGATATATCTTTCATCGAATTTTTTGTAGAATCAGTCAAATTTCTCTGTGAAATTTTTTCCTTTTCCTTCATACACTGTCACTCTTCATATAAACATGATCGTATTAATGATAAAACTATTTTCCCCAATTATATGTCTAGTCCTAAAAAATAATTTAATTCCATAAACTTACAAATTGGAAGGTCCTTCAGTTGAATAATAAGCAATCACGTGGTTATTACATTGATCAATAATTTTATTCCGACTGCATTTACTTTATGACATACTAAATGTCAATTCAAGCACAGGAAATTGAATATACCGAAGAATTGTGTACGCATGTGATCATACTATCAATTAATATATCTATATATATTTACCCTATGACAGGAGAATAAAAAATCAACGACGCCAGCATATTATAAACCAGACAGGGGAAAATTTCATGGTAGATGCTTCACAAATAATGAGACAACGTCGTACTCGTCGTCCCTTTTTTCATTTCGCTAAAATCTTGAGAAAAAGAACAAATCTATTCTACGATATTAAGAGGTTATAAAATGCAACTGGCATCATCATCCTGCTAGACAGCACGACTTGTCTAAAAACATTTATTCATTAACCCCTTCATGTTCATAGTGACGCATGAGATATGATGCATTTGCATATGCGCGAATGAAACATTTCATCTAATATAGGGGAGCAACAAGAGAGCGAATTCTGTCTCGTCATCTCTTTCAATATATCCCATTTCACTTTAAAACTCCACTACCCATAATTAATAAATTATCATAAATATTTTTTAATTCATCACGTGATTGCGGAAAAATGAGAGAGAAAAAATAATGTGCATATATGTACCAATATGTAAACGTGGTTGAGCAATAGTTAATACGGAATTCACCACGCATTGCGGTATGTACTCCGCAGTATATATCTATATAAAATAGCTCCGACGATCGTATTTGCATTCGGTTTCACGGAGAAATGCTAAAAATTCAAGTTATCAAAACAATATTATTCGACCACCTGTCTTTCCTCGTTAACCCATACTCTGGATAGCAATCTACCAGCATTTCATCGCAATATATATATATATTTACATGTATATATGTATTCCATTGGCATTTTCATCCGCGTCGCTCGATCCTTCATTTTGCCTCGACATCGAAAAATTTCTGTCTTTCATTGTCTTGCCCCGCTCTCACATACCCCATCTGTACGTTCATCGGTCTCTCATCAATCTTCAATTTTCACACCTCTTGCCTCTCTCGACTCGTTGATTCAACCTATTCCTTCTCCTCTATACACACACATATATATATATATATATAAATGCCTGTATATATCACCTTTTGCCACTCTTTCTTCCCACCTTAGATTCAATGCTTCCTACGATCGTTCTGACTTTTCTGGCTTCGAGTTTCTCACGTCGGCATCGTGATTCTTTGGCTGGAATATCAAAGGGCAGAGGGGAGGAAGTGATAAAGGGAACGAGAGTCGTGAAACGCTGAGCGAAAAACGTTATTTCAAAAATGTAATTGTACATTATAAACGTATTAATTCATACCTCCGTGTGATGCATGGCCAAAACGGCAACTAGGTTGCAAGCGTGATGTTCATAATACATATATAATTCAAAGAGTTTTATCGCATGTTCACATTTAGTGTTGGTGAGTTCATTCGACTCTTCCCATCGTTCTTCTTATCACTCTCTTAGTAAAACAAGAATTGTTATGTATTTCTGTTTCCTTCAATTGTCATAAAATTGCAGCTTTTCATCAGTTTTAACGTTATCGTCAATTAAAGCTTGAAAAATAATAAAAAATGGGACAATTAATGTCAAAAAAAAAAATATTCCGAATGGATGTAACGAAGAATGATGAAAATCCCTAATTGTTCTCGCAGTTGAAAAAAAAAGGAGTAATACCGGAAGAAAAACAAAAACACTCAATAAAGAATAGAACGAAAAGATTTGAAAATAAAAACAAGTTTATTTATTCAATGGTATTCGGAATCGTTACTACAACACAGTATAAGATTCCCACTGTGATTTTCTCATGATTTCGGGGAGAAATCCTACCAATCCGTTTCTATGTCACATCTTTATTATTCAATGCAAATACGAATGAGTTTGGAGTGATGGAATATCTAAATAAAAGAACACGTGACTCATTTCTTTCCACGCGAAATTTTACTAGGATAATGAGAGAATTTAATCAATATAAAATGTAAATTTTCAGTGAAAGACCTCATACAGACAAATTCACAATTATTCAAAGCGAATCATAGCCAACTGTTTAGAACAAGTTATCCCCCAATGTCTGTGGTGTTATAGTGGTTATGTTGGCAATGATGATAGTGGTGGTAGAGTGTTGGTGGTATTGATGATAGTAGTGGTAGTAGGGCCACCGCTTGAGGAACAACTTTCAGAATCGACTTTTCTGGCAAGTAAAGAAGTTTGGCAATTTCCTGGGGCTAATCTGGAGGTCGGTCAGCATTGAGATGCCGCCAGGGCTGCAAAACTATATACGAGAGTGAAGAAGGTCGAGGTGGTAGGGCTGAAGTTGGACTTATACCCGACCACGAACCAGTAGGTACGACCTATGAATTATACAAGCGACTACTCGTACAAGAAGAAGAAGAAGAAGAAGAAGAAGAAGAAGAAGTAGTAGTAGTAGTAGGAAAGCAGCCTCTCCAGAGATTCCTCTATCCGCTAGACGAACACGTGGATGCGTGCACTGGAGCCAAACCAATTTTCTTCTCCATTCTTACATACCTTTCATTATCGCATCACCTCCGTCTCTCCATTATTTTGCATCGTATGATGTATCAATTAAACCTTGTAGCTTTCAACTATATTGCCGGACAGACACATATCTACACATTCGTCATTATACTTTGTCAATAACTGCTACACAGCAACGGTCGTTCACGCACACTCGCTAGTGCCGATTGAAGGCTGCTAGAACAATGCTCCACGGTCGTATAAAGTGTTGGGGGAAAAAAAAAAGTGAAAAGACTGTAACGACAATTATAGGCAATGAAAAGAACGCACACGCCCTCTATTTGATTGCCCGCAATGCTCGATAATCGTCAATCGAATACTCCAGATGAATTCTTTTTTGTTCGCGGTGACATGTAGACCTGTATATGCTATATAACTACGACAATGCGAACTTTGGAAATAGTTGTGCTGACTATTGCTGCTGACATTGTGTGTGCTGTTTGCAATCACGATAATATGGTAATATTGCACGGTGGCTGGTATAATTCTATTGAAATGCAGTTGGCACTCTGTCACATCAAAAGGGCGCCACATTGTCAACACATCCTCGAGGGTTTATCCTCGATAGTTTATTATAATTACAACGATCGATACATGGAAGTGGCCAAGTACGTGTGTTATGTCGATATGCGGAGAACGTATCGTATATCGGTTGGCCAAACTCGATAATTGTGGTAACATTGGCGGACGTTGTTGCTTATTAAGGGCACCCGACAGCGCCACCGTAATTGATTGGACCGGAATGAATTATGCACCTCTGGACGTATATAACCAGTAGAAGTGGGTCGATCCGATTCGATAGATGACGGATATCCGCCCTTTGGTAAATACCTCTGTACTAGACGCTCGATCGACTCCTGATCGATCGTGACGAAATTAATATGGTTATTGCAACAGAAAATTTCACCCTTGGGGACTTGGCGTGTTACAATTGCTTTTTTTTTCATTTCTATTTCTATTTTTTTTTTTTCCGTTATTGTGGCGATTTTATGTAATAATAAAACTCATTTACGTCTACGTGGAACTGCGAACTCCCCGTATTTCCGAATGAATTGACGGCAGTGAAAATTCAGTCTTGTAATTCAATTTCAGTTGCATGTCACTGTTGAAAAAAATTTCCACGATTTTTATCAACATGAATAATTAATGGTTTTAATATAATTTGAATGATGGTATAGATTAACCGCAATGTTATTATGTATAATATAAGTAATTTTTTGAAGTATTTACTTTTACTATTTCAGTATTTTCTATTACTTCTCGAGTTTCTCTTCGCCTCCTTTCTTTTTTTTTTTTTCATTAAACTTTATCGCTGTTCGTTTACTGGCGCACGAATCACCTATACGTCATTACGATTTCTATTTCTTCTATCCCTGACTTCCACAAACAAAGTTTTAACCGATCTCTCGTTCACAGGTGTATTCATTGGAGGATTTTCGAAACACATTAACGGATAACTTAAATCAACCCCGAGGCTGGTTGCTGTCGGAAACAGAAACGTTGTGTTTGTTCAAAGAAATGTGTTCTCGTCTTTTCAAATGACGTTTCATCACCGACAGTACATCTGAAATATCTGTTAAATATTTATCTATATAACAAAGGTCACGTTCGCCCCCCCCCCCCCCCCCCCCCCCCCCACCTCGGATATGAAGTAATGAAAAAGAAAGGCGAACGGCGTCTTGGATATTGAACTTGTCAGCTTTTGATGTTATCCACTATATGTTTACTGGATGCGTATGGTGGCGGCAAAAGTCGGGGAGCCGATATATATGGGATGAAATCGGAATACCTATATGAGCAAGCACATGGTCTTCTATAAGGGTGGATCGTTGACGGTTTGCAAGATTGATTGGAGTCACGGGATGGAAAATTAACGGTCTAGCTCGGGCGGCACGACGTTCCGCATAGCAGGGGTCATGGCAGGAAAGACGATAGGGAGAAGTGTGACAGTGGCCGCATACTAATTCTCTCGGTAGCTTGCTCGGGGTTAACTTGCTCACCCTTGGCAAAGGCAACTTCTATACATATATATACAATATGGCCACAGTTCTGGCCATTTATATATTATATACATGTATATATATGTTTCTAGAGAAACTTGACAAGACAACTGCTATAACTTGGATATGATACCAATTTAATTGTGTTCATGGATATAAATTGCCATGCAGAATACAAAGTATATTGATATAAATTATAATAAGTTATGGGACGAGTCAGAAAATTTCATATCGAATTGAATGGACTGGATGATATGATTGACGACACCGGATATAATCCACCGACAAGTTGACAAGCAGACGGACAAAAGTTGATTGCACCATTAGAATAATTAAGAGCATTTGCGATTTTAACAAGTTTCCTGTAAACTTTCGACAAACTTGGGTGTTGACATTCATTTAATTACATTGCGATATTGATTTTCATCGCATAGTGTCTTTTATTATGCAAAAATATTATCAACGACTGCTTAACTAATTATTTTTTAGAAATCATTTGAATTCAAATACATCGAATAAAGTGCTATATCTACACAATATACATTCACCCAAATCGGATCATCAATCACAGTGGTACAAAGTTAAATGGGCGGGACAACGAGTTTTAATATATCCAATGCGAAATATAAAAGTTGGGTTGAGCTCAATAAATCAAAAAGTGCACCGCCTGAGTCGTTTAGTCAGTTCTCGCTGCCACTCAGCCACGAACAAAATGGCAACCCTCGGTCATCTTGTGCCGCGCTTTTCCATCTCACATTTTCCATTTTCTCTGTCTCTATAATTTTGCCTTTTTCTATGCGTACATGCATATATATATAGTCACCGCGTTCACCGATCTTTCATCTTGATGTCTCAGGCAAATATGATAGATGAATTTCCACGGTTCTCTTTCTTTTCCAGTCACATTTTGATATATAATTATGAAAGTTCAACTACAATGACCAATGTGCTCGGAATATCGAGATAAGTAAATTGTTGAGTATCAATTTAATTTGGAAACTAATGAGATAATTTGTGAGCAATCTGTGATGTTGTATAAACTGACAACTTTATCTAATGAACATTCGATTATGTAGCACGAAATCACGGTGCTGTGCATCGCTTCGCGTTTGTTATGAGCCACGCTCAAAAGTTCGAGTGCGAAAATTGATTTCCCTAAAATTTGGGATCAAAAAGACATTTTAACCTGCATTCAATTGATGGCAGAATGTTAAAGTAAACTTACACGACTTCGAGTGGCAATTTTGAGTTGACCGAACTTGTTTACATTGCCGTACTATATTCGTTTACGTGAGGTTATCCTGCTGGCACGTCAACATCGTGATTAATCGGGATTTGATACGACGAATTTCCCCAGCTGCCACACACTCTCTCGATCGAGCCTGTGAACGTCACTTTTTTTTTGCAATTTTTTTTATTATATTTTTTTTCTGTCGCAATTTTTTTCTGTATTTTTTTTTCATTTTTTTTTTTTTTTTTTTTTCATTTTTTTATTTCAGTATATGAACGTCGATCAGTCTCTGGCTCGTTACACTTTCGGAAAAATGTGACCGTGCTGCACGCTGAAATTCGCACACCAGTCAGAAGAAATAGAGTACGCGGCAAAAATTACGAGAGTTTGCCAGCCAAGCGTATCGCTCTCGCAACTGAATAAAGTGTGGACGAATGACGAAATTAAGGATAATTATTCAAGTACATTCTCGGTATGTCGGTTATAGTACTATACACACCGTCATCGTATATGCTCGAGTGTAGCACACGATGCCAGTATATGGATAAAATATAGCTGAGAATTTTTGATGGCCAGTTCATCGCGTCGGCATATAGGGACCTTTCGCTTGGGCTTTCTACCACGGTTACACTACTACTATTTCGACTAATATGTTCTGGAGGGCCGGAGTTAGTAACAGGTGGCGCAATCCATAACGACGGTCTACGTCTACCCGCTACCAAAACCCTCGCTGTGCCTCTGACCATTGTGTTATATGCCCTCTGATACACACTTTTACCGCGTACACTTGTGTTACTACCGTGACAAACTTTAATTAAAAAAATAAAAACTTGCTCCTCTTTTGTTGCAGTGTCCGTACCGCCTAGTACAAGCCCAAGTCCTACTACTACAGATTCATCAAGAAAAGGTGAGAAAATCTTCAATTTAAGTATCCATCTATTCTTTAGCACTTATATTTATATATTTAACACAACTGGTCTATTAATCGTGTTTAACCTCATTTTTCTCCTTCTGTTCATCAGCTTCAGAAGGTCAAACGGAAATGAATAATTCTATAGACGGTTATCCAAGTTCGTTGACTTTTCAAAATGGAAAAGGATCAAAAATAGGTGAGTGCCTTTATATATTACGCAATCATATCGCATAATGAATATTATAGATTTGTTGGTTCTATAACGAATATCTATAACGAATATCATTGGCAACAGAAATTGTGAAAGAATGTCTGCAAGTTTTTCTATTTCCTCCAAACCGTCAAGAAACACATGACAGAGTGGAACTGAAAGGATGACAGTGAAATATTATATGCAATGAGTCTTTGTATGAACAATTTTACTTTCATTTATCAGAAACAAAACAATGTCATAAAAAGAATTTTATTATTTTAAAGATTTTATACGTCAAGTAGACCAATTCGACCTTTTTCGCACTTTTTTTTTAACTCTCGAATATTTATGCGTTCTTGTTTTTGTGAGCTGAATCAAATTGATTCGAGCCAAAATGTTATCATTGAATGATTTGAACATATTTTTCTTCAGCTAAATTGACATTTAAATATTTTGATAGCTGATGGATCAATCCAATTCAGACGAACGATAATCAATTTATGACATTTATGAATCCAAATGTCCTCGAGACCTTTAATATCAATTTTTTTCATCATTGTGGTATATGATGGACGACGCGAAATCGGGGTATTTTTCGATAGGAAATTTGCATGCAAAACTTTGAACGATATCAAATTGAGTAATTCATACGAATATTCCTCTATGTCAATAAATTTTTTTTTTGTATACTTCTGAAGATATATGTATAACTATCGTAATTGTGATGATTGATACCTCCATTATCGTATAATACTGACAAAACATATGTCAATCAGTTCACGTGAAATGACCGTTCCGCTTGAATATTCAGAATAATTTGATCTCATTTATAAATTTCATTTCTTGTGAGTAAACAAATTCACAAATATTCCACAAAGTTCCACATAATGACAACACCTGAATTAGCAACTTCACTCAGGTTAAATTCGCATCGACCAATCAAAAATCGAATACATTCCATCAACCAAAGATTAATACCAAAACTGCACATCGACTCAAATATATTCGTCCTTTTAATACATTTACTTTCCACTCAGAATGGAATTCAGAAATGAACCACATGAAACAATAACTGCTAATTGAAAATGGTATAAAATGATAAAATAATCACTCCAACACCGATCCGTCATCCCAAGTTTGCTGAAATGACATTAATAAACACCACAGCCGCAACTTCGAACATGTATAGTTAAGCATCACAAGATTGGTAAAACAATGAGACTACGCACCGAACGTTAAACGATGTCACAGAAAGTTACCTCGAATGGACAGAGAGTTGCAAGAGAGACAGGTTCAACCTGCAAACTATGAGAATGTTGAATACTGCGAATATACGGTGCGCCATCACATACGGTGATATTAAAGGGACAAGGGAGAAACTGCGGATGGGGTTGGCTCGTATGAACCTGCTACTGGGATAGCACAGAAGAGACGCGCGCGGCACACAGGACTCCTGTTAGACAACCAAGTGCGATAGTGGTGGTTGTAACATCAATATTTCATGTATGCTAACACGCCAGAACTAATAATGCTCGAGCGAGGAAGACCCAAGAATAATATCAGCATCCGCGCCCCATCCCCACACATATATACATATGTATAACGCAACAGTCACGCATACATACATATACATATTTATATACATAGATATATATCTATATACTTATACTTGCACATCGCGGCCGGCTGTTCACGGACACACGTATACGCTCAGCGTTGACTGTTCCTCTTTTATTATAATATATACATATATTTATGTGCACGCATTTCTCTCTACCTCTTCATAATTTTTTCTCACCCTCTCGCTGTGTTTTGTGCATATTGACCTATACATTCATTTCACATCTTTGCTCCTTTGTTCTTTCACGCGGATCTCTTTGAAATAAAAGCAGCCATATATGTGAATATATAATGTATTTAAATGACGAATTAGAAATGTATGCGAGGAATGTCTGTGATGAAAACTATCCCCGACCCGAACCGTTGTTCATATTGACGTCGTATTCGTACATCTTAATATGTGTGTAGACTATATAGAGGAGAATGCAATGATGTTATGGTTTGAAATCAGTTTCATTGATATGAAGAAAAAGCTTGAATTTCAGAAGTGCTCATTGGAAGCGTTGCAAGTGCGCGAATGAGAAGAAGACATGCATAGCATAAGGTTACGGAGAAGAGGTGGAGTAGGGTTTGTAATTGGCGCAACATCTGCGTTCTGTAGGGTGGCATTAATGGTTTCTCCCTCGCAACGTGTATTACTTGATGCAGCGCATGCTTTATACTTCCCCGTGCAATGCGCAACCTTACGAACAACTTCAAAGTGTGCGGATGCATTACGTATATTTTTCTGTAGATCAAGGGAAACATAAATTTATAGTTGATATGATGTTAATTTATTGATTACGACGGAATGAATATCAGTTAGGAATAGTAGAATTAGATATTAGAAATGAATACAGCGATTATTATACAAATATGATGAAGGTATTGATCACCATTTATCACATTTATTCATTCTCGGCAAGGAGTATTTTATGTTCTAATATTTCGCCACGTTCCAGATTTTGTATTAGCCAAATATCAGATCGTATAATTATTCAGATTTATTATGATATGCAAATTTTTTTTCAGATTATCAACTCATTGTGAATATTAAATAGGAAATACGAAGTAATTGCAATGATAAATATATATGTGGTAATGTCAAGTGATACAGGATAATTTATGAACTAGGTATGTCAAGTTTTCTATAGTCAGGAGTAAATTTTTCGACAATCTTCTTTGAATTTTATTGGTATTTTATTTGGAACACTCGGTGGATTTGAATAAGTCAGCTTGACACTGTAACGAATAAATACAATGGACTTATCTGCTGTATTGTTGCTTCAAGATTTGTATTGTTCAGTAGTTGAGTTTATAAATTGTTTTTGAAGTAGAGGAGAAGCGTGATAGCGAATATGCAAAATAAACCATCTTGTTTTATTCACAAATCGTTCAAAAATATATCCCTATACATTTAGCTGCTTCATATTGTACCAATTTCTTTCTTCATATCCCATCTCGAAATATTGTAAAATGTAAAGAAATGAAATCTTCTACGAAATTTGAGCGTCCGTTGCCCATATTTACAGGTCACACATCTCATTTTTATTCTTCCCATTCGGATAACAGGGAAATATTTTTTTTTTTTATGGATTCTAGGCACAAATCTCCGTAGATGATTAAATTCTTCATGAAAACTTAGACTAAGTAAGCGTTGAGTAAGCCCCTTTTATTATAAATGACGAAAATGAAAAATATTCATTGATGCTGCGAAAACAATCGTCTCAGAAAATATGAATTTTTCAGGAGCTTTTCCTTTCTAAATAACAACTACCGTAGGTGAGAAATTCTTGATTCAATACAAGTGTCACGTATAAGGATCGTCATTTCGTCGAAGAGACGCATAATTTATTTCACTCCAATACGAAAATAGCAATGGATTACTCTATCAACACAAATTTATGAGCAATGTCAAGATATATGGTTGATGCTTATCGTATTTCTCAGAAAACCGACATATTTAAATAAAATGTATATAATACATTTTAACATATTTGTCGAATATTTTGATCTATGTGCATGCATGAACCGCCGAATATCATTAAAAAAAATGATATTTTTGAAGTTATCGATAAAAATATGAATATAAATAAGTGGCACTTGAACAAAAATCACTTGACCACACATTGCGTGAAGTTTTTTTTTTCTTTCTTTTATCAAAAATCGCTCAAGTGCTATCAAAGCAATGGCACTTGAAATGGCTTTGGTGGAATGGAAGCACTTACATTTATATTATATGTATACATGTATATATACACAGTGTACGAAGAAAACTCTTGCGTGGCGTTTGTATATACTTCGGGATCTGATATTCTATGGCATACGCAAAAGTTGAGCAAGTCTGTCGAGGTTCACTACAGCATTGGGATAAGGAGTGCGCAAGTAAATAGGGTACAAGCCTGACGTGTTGCTCAGAGGTGCGGAAACGGAACCGCAGTAAAGAGACGCCGGCGCTTCGAGCTACTCGTGCACTTGGTTGAGCTTTGCGTGGTCTTGCTATGTGCTATACATGTATACAACAGCAAGTAAAGTTAACTCGTCAACAGTTCCATTCCCGCATAATTTTCTACTCACATGGATGAACTTGACGTTAATCGATATGACATCTATAATTAACAGGTTTTCAAGATTTTCCGAAAAAAATTTCCTTATTAAATTGTTAGATGAAGTCGATTAATTAAGACACTTGGGGCAGAAATGCCTGCCTCAAGTGCAACAAAATTTACTCGATATACCACGTCGAGGAATCGAAATGAATTTAGAACTATTAACTGAAATTATTTGGATTTGTGAGTTACATTCATTACACTGTGATATACTTCATGACACAATATTATGAAAGAAGAATTAACTGAAGTTAACATAAGTAGAGCCAGTATAATTTCTCTTATTTGTGAATGACCCAGTACAGTCAGATTTGAATTTTGAACAGTTAAACTTTTACAAAAGAAACATCTGAACGTAACATCAGCGTACGTTAAAACTTTTCTATATACGTGTTTAACACATTTCGCATTTTTTATGTAAACATTCACCAATGCGTTATATTATGTGTGTTGATGAGACATAAAGATCCCAGCAGTTCTATGTGGAAAAATAGAAAATATCAAATATGTCGTGAATTCTTCATCCGTGTACTCAACTTGCAATTTTGATACTGTAGAGTTCACTTCCGAAGTTCTTCTTGGGGCATAAGGACAATTTGGTTGAATCTTTAATTTTGGATGAATGTCTGGCTGAATTGTACTGGGCGTGCTGGCCACAAATCTCTCGTTGGACAACATAATTCACTAGACTTTGGTCAACAATTTGATTAAGGATAAAAACTAATCGTTCATCCAAATATTCGATACACCGTGATATTTTGGCGGAACTTTTCTATTCATCTTGAGAGAACTCTTGGAATTGGTACACAACAAATAAGTGAAACTCAGTCTCATTAGAAACGTAAAATCATATTGGTATTCATCAATTAATGTTAGGAAACGTGAGCGAAGTTTATAATGAGCTGTTCCTCAGCCTCGCTTTATATGTAAAAGTACAGAAGGGAATTGAATGTAGAAGTGTAATTTTGTTCCTTCGAAATTCATCGCTTCTAATATTATCTCGGTAATTTATACCCATATTGCATACAATACAACTTCATATTATGCTAGCTATATGAGGATGGATGCGGAATTTTACAATCACTCAGTTCTAATGCAATTGAGTTTTAATAAGATAGAAAGATAATGCATATACAAAGATGAGTAATATGAATGTAATTAAATTCTCGCATGCAATATCCAATGGCATTATCAATTCATCCTTTTTCTTGTATACACTGATTGACCTACTTAAAACTCTCACACAAACAAGAATTCACACGCATCCACACTCATACTCTGCTATATATCTATTAATTTCCAATACATATTTACGTCGATATCGGTATACTGTTGCTCATTCACTAATTACAATAGTAATATCTAACAGACTGTTATGTTTAATAATAGAGAATAATGAAGCTCGGCATTTATTAGCACCCCGTATATATACGCGTTTGCGCACCACAATAATAACTATTTAATCGAGTATCGCGCGCGCAATGTGATTTTAATTAGCGATAGTGGTGGATTGTGAATGCAGCGCGCCACCACACAGCAACGCCACTGTGTCCGGAGTGGGATCGCACCTCCGGTAAAAACGAAGAAAAAAGAACTGATAATAATATTAACAAAAGAATAACGAGAAAGATAAAAGCCTGAACGTACATCAAACGTTTGACACCCTACATAGATTCATTGTCACTAATTACGAGTGCATCAAGTCATCCGTCTTATTATTCTCACATTTGCTTCGAACATTGTACGATAAAAGCCAATGGATACAATAATATGTGTTTGCTTGACACATATAGGTTGAATTCATTGAAAAGCGTTGTGGGCATACAGCGAAGGTATATATTGAGGAATACATTGATAGTTGGATACAACAACTATATCGGTAACTATCACGAATCCAAGCACAGATTGTATCAGCCTTGCGGTACATGTCTTTATAGATATATACATACAACGCGAAAACAATATAGGGCTCATGTCTATCGTACACAGCGCATACGATGTCCATCCACTGGGCTTTATATACCCGTTGAATAACCATTGGGCTCCTCTGCCATTCATATATACATATGTGGTATAGTATACACGTGATACTGCCAACGGGTTCACCATACACTGATGAGGGTGAGAGTGCTCTATACCAGTCATACATTGTATGTATGTACACATACAGGGACACGATTGCGCGAAGCATCCCTTGATAGACGTATATAAACGATATATGCACGAACTTGCTACCGCTAATGTTTGGCCAAAATTTGCATGCGTCTGTCCACCCCTTTACCATTGCTCCTTGTTCAGAATCCACTTGCACTGTTAGAGTGTGTCGTCTGTCGTTGGCAATCACTAACAACCCAAAGCATCAATCTCATATAGTTGTTCATATGTAAAGCATTCGTACATGTGCTCATAATTAATATATACATATTTACGCTGAATCAAACATGTATCATTAGTTATCATATTGTCAATCGTATACAGAAATATGATAAGCGATATTTGTGAGTCGGAATATATTCATTACAAAATTTTGTCATATACATTAGTTTGCGTTAACAAAAACAAGGTTATTAATTACCATATATGAATGTAAAACTTCATGGAGTACAGAAAGGAAACATGTTTAATTTCTGTGTATGAAGATTCATTTATTTTTATATAAATCGTTTCATGAAAATGTCACGTTAAAAATTGTCACAGAATATTTTTCGCACAAATTGCGTGTGAAGCTTTCACGTAGAATCTACAAATTGTTCATTTATATGTGTATCCAATTTTTGTGATAGAAATGGCCTTTTTTCATTAATGAACACAAATGAGGAGCAAGAACAAAACCACTATTCACTTATAATATTTATACAGCTATTAATATAAACATATATTGCTGTATAGATATATATGTTGTATTTACCGTCAATCAGCCCCTAGGGTGAATATAGTGTCCTGTGTGCATACGTGTGAGGAAGCCATTGTCATGCCTCCCACCCTCACACCATTGTGCCGAGGGGTTAAATTTGTCAAGCTCGCTCACGTCAGAGAACGCCGAGTCTGGGCGCTATGATGCTTTTATGTAGGGTGGTTATATCTGAATGTTACCAATGGTTGTAGTAGTAGGAGTAGTAGGAGTAGTAGTGGTAGTAGTAGTAGTAGTATATTCTGAATACAATGTATACAAAATATACCATAGAGAAATAGAAGGAGAGGTAGAGGTGTCCGCACATAAAATTAGGAAGGTAAAATAAGCGCGTGCACTAACCGTGAGAGTGAATCCAAGTGACATCAGACGCGTCAAAAATAAGCTCGAAGGGGCGAGAAAACGTGTGGCAAAGATGTGTATGTGATATATGCATTGGATGTTAAACGTAATGCGGCAAAACCCGGACGAATATGGCCCTCTCAGGTGGGCTTGAGAGAGAATTGTGTTTACTTTCAGTTTGCATACTAGTTGCCGCCGCATCGTGCACACCCTCTTCCAACTGCCACTTTACATGCCAACAGAGGTGTAAACATCTTCGGTAGAGGGCCACTTCGTTGCTCCTCACTTTGTCCCTCACGTATATTTGTCGCCTCCCCAACGGCACAGACAGTTTATTCCTAATTAGCTCAAAACATATACATTTTACTTATATATGTATATATACATGCATATATATATATATTTATATATACTGAGACAAAAGATCAATCTAGATTTCTTCGTTGATTTATTAATGTTGTCAGAGAGAAACATATAAAAGTTTCTATAAAATACAACATTTCATCCGTGTGAAGTATTGTGTATGAATTCATCAATTGGATACAATTTAATTGATTCAATTAATTTCCGCCCGATAGAGATGAATGAATTTGTGCGGTTCTCAGGGCTCATTCTCACTAATGCAGATAAAATAGTGATTGTCTGATTAATATGGTATTATTTCCACTTACAGGCAACAAGGCACAATCCAATCTCAATGAAATTGACAAGTCGGAACAGAAATCTAGTGATCGTGACAGAAAGCGTATTCACGATTGGCGACCAGATCATGGTAAGATGCATTGTCAACCAAAATGGATAATTATTCTACTTGACAATAATTGCACAAGCGCGGTATGTAAACCAATGGAGGGAACTTTACTTGACAAAGTCCAAGGGAGATACCTTGAGGGTGAAGTGAAAGCTGGTAGAGTGGTATGAGAAAACGAATGCACAGTGGCTTAATCGGGTTTTCAGACAAGTTCTCACAACTTTCCGGACGGCTCCTTCCTCCTCTTCCTCATACACTCTCTCTCACTATTTCTCTTTTACTACCCTTTTGCCTTATTCGTTTTCTTCTACGTCGTCATCCTCCTCCTCGTCTTGTTCTCCGTCTTTTCCTTTTCTTACTCATTTTTTTTTGTCATTGACTATATACTCTTATCACAACTCTCGACAACCAGGTACGCAAGAGTTTTCATTCTCATACTGAGTTTCTCCTGCCTATACATCTGCAAATATCTCTAAACCACCAGAATTCATCATAAAACTTGAGAATCAACAGCTAAACTTATGTGGAACATTGTAACATTTAATCTTCAATGGAAACATATATATGTATTTTTGTCGATAAAATACTGTCAATACTTTAATTTTTACTGAGTAATTCTATTCTGAATAACTGACCTTATAGTCATACAGATGTTATTAACTTGTTAAGGATCAGATAAAAAATTGGGAACGTTAAATCTAATAAAAATAAGACGAATAACAACTTTTCATGTTTTTCAAATAAACTCACTTGAAATATCTACAAGTTCGATGTGACACAACTCGTAGACAAGTAGAGAGACAGAAATGAGAAACACACTGGAATATTTGTCGATTCCAACGTGTACCAAGACGTGGAGATATGTGTGAATTTAGCAAACATAATAATTTGCCCTACTTTCTCCCAAAAACATTTTCCTTGTTTCCTAACAATGAGATATGTGTGACGAATGGAAATGAAATCGATTTTTCTCCGGGATATCATTACACCGAATATTCCTGACAACATTTTGTTATCACCTCACTTTCTATTCGTCACTGAACGACAATGTTCTTTATGTGAAATAAGTGCATGAAAAATGGATTGACTCTTAGAAATAATAAAAAAGAAGTGAATTGATAAAATCAACCACGAAATAACCGCATGAAGTATGTGTAAATTTAGAAGGATTCCAACATTTTGTTCGCGGGAGATATTATTAAGTATATCTCTTTTCCGGATGGAAAAAAAAACATGTTTGTCTCCCGCTATTGCATAATGTATCTCAACAAGGGTACAAACATTGTCACGATGATTAAATACTCGTACACATATAACAGCAGCTTGTATACATCATCTGAAAATTTTCTCCAATACATGAAGCAATATTAGACATTTTACTCTTTCCACCCTATATTCACAGACAATGTGCTGTGGCGTACGGTACTCGTAGTTCCCTTTAAAAGAAATTTGCATAATAGCAAAGCGTGCGCAAAACCGTATTCCCTGGGTGGTAACCGTCGCATCCCAGGTGGGCACGTAATACCTCGGAAAAGAAAATACCTGCATAGCACAGAAGACACACGCCAAGCTGTCTCTTTTACCACCATCCAACTATTGTGTTTATGTTGGCCAACATTTAGAAAGAAACCATGCAAGACTAAAAAAAAATATCGACATTATTAATCATAACTTCGATCGTAAATTCACATAAATTGATACTGTAGCTAATCCCCTGTAGCATGTAACTTTCCACTTACTTCAATTGCTTGGAATTTAGTTCTATGGATTATTGATGAGCAAACTGAAAGTCAAATGCTTATAAATTCAAAGTCAAACAAGCATTTTTCCCGTTTTTCTTTTTTTTACTTATCATTCTCAATTTTGATTCAATATATTGGAATATGACGTCTTTTCTTTTTCAATCACGACTCTGGATTCATTTTTCATTTGCCAATCAAATTCCTTTAGTTGCGCTATTGAGTGACGTGGACACGAAATATTGACATTTTGCCAGAATGAAATATCTTTTTATTCTCGAAGAACGTTCATATTTTTACAATTAATCTCAAACTCGAGCCAATCAACTACGAGGAACACTGGAAGATTCATGTAATCAAGAGACATGGAAATAGAAAATAGCTCCCAACATCGATTCACAATTCGAAGAAAAAATGTACAAATATTTTTCATGTAAATCAGTTTTCAATTCATCGATTTTGTGGCACCCAAACATTTTTCGGAGTTTATATCAAATGAATTTTCAACAGCCAATGAGGTTCTATGAACGCAATTACACTCACGAACAAAATATCATGATATAAACTTTAACACTATAATGGAAAAGTCAATTAAAAACGGTAAGTTCCCACGGCAGCACCATAATGCACAAAGATAAATTTTGCGCATCAAGATATAATTGTTCATTTTATTAAACAACAATAGTTTCGTTCATTCAGAATTCGGTACCATACAGAGATAAATGAATTCACTCATCAAATGGCTGGCGCCTATACTCAATAGATGTGCCGTACATCAAATGCAATGCGAATACATTCGCATAAGCGATTTAATTGAGGCAAAATGGCTGGGCGAACTGCGGAGTTTGTTATGGCGCAAACCCCTTGCTGGAGAGGAACAGAGAGTTGAAAGAAGAAAAATAACGGAGAAGAGACAGAGTGCGGGTGGAGATGAAAGCATAAGAACGGGAGGAAGAGAAACATAGAGAAAGAGAAAAAGTAGCGCGAGCGAAAAGTGGAAGAATGGAAAGGCAGACAAAAGTTGCGGAGCACGGAAGTCCCATAGGACGCCGGAGGGTCGCGCTTATACTCGCTCGCCTCTCCTATTTTCCACCCTCGTCCCTCGTATACTTCAACAACGGAATGAACGGAGGGACCGCGAGGGATCTTCGAGAGTTGGAATGCCCTGTTGTTCCTGATTCGTAATTAGAGATGGGTAGAAAAAAAAAGATAGAAGAAAAAGAAACGTCGAGAAAATACATAATTCGTGAAAGTGGGCGCCAGTTAACGAACAAGCGTATATTAAAATCAGGTCGTAATCATTTAGACAGATAGATGTCTATGCATATACATATATTTATATTTTCATTCGATTACAATGCTTTTCACTCACAAAATACAATGGATTTATTTTCTTTGTTTGTTGAGTAAAAAAAAATACCACTACGGATATTGCAATTCAAATGTAACAAATTTTTTGTTACAGATTCAGCAGTGACACCGGCATTAACAACAACCATTCTAACGTTGGGCGTGATTGCGACGTGGATCATTCGATAGATTTGAATGTCGGCGTCGCTGATTGATATTGAATGCGGCTCCACTGTAAATTAAATGAGCGCACTAAAGACTGAAACGTGCAGTTAGCGCTGCATGATAACAAAGTTTAACTAAAATAACTGAATAAATTAAATAAAATGATAAGAGTAATAATTGCGACGTGATGGAGTGCCAAAGAGTAAAAGAGGCCATTGGTGCAAGTGTGGTGCGCTTTTTATGCGGAATTATTAGTGAGAGAAAAAGAAAACATATATAAAACATACTTATATATAAGCGTAAGGGGTGAACGATTCAATTTCAGATAATCATCGTCACCGAGTGCGCAACGACTGTCGCTTTTGATGTAATATATTGCATAACCAAGGAAAAAAATACAGATGGAAAAGGAAAGAAGAGAGGATAGAGAAACGAAAATTCTCGCCACGCCAGAAAAAATTCCTTTGCCGCAGTAACCCTTGGCTTTG
This sequence comes from Meteorus colon, assembly GCA_030523085.1. NCBI lineage: Eukaryota > Metazoa > Arthropoda > Insecta > Hymenoptera > Braconidae > Meteorus > Meteorus colon. The sequence continues at coordinate 118,406 of JAPYZH010000282.1, forward strand.
TAAGCTGGTTCATCCTCAATGTCCCCAAATGTTGCGCCGGTCGAAAAATACACACATATACACACAAATACGCAAACATGCATTCGCGTAGACACACAATATACCAGTGCCACTACTATATATAAGTAATAATCGAGATTTCTCAAGCGTGAACACGAATCATTCGCGCCATCGATTTTGCAGCGTCTCTTCATTTCTATACATCTCTTGTTCGAGATGTCAAAATTCGCTGCCTTCATTCTTCAACTTTTTGTATATGTATATATACTTTTGAAATCTTGGCAAAACTCTCTCCTGATCTCATCTGTACGCTTGAGATTAAAACGTCAACCTCGCCTCACTGACGTTCTCGTTTCCCTTCCTCGTTTCAATCAACTTTTCCTCGTGAATTTATGGAATATAACTTGAGTTTGCAGCAGTAATGTCGAAGCCAATTGTACCATAACCAGATAAAATTAAGTTAAGTGCAACATTTTTATAAGTAAAATCAACTAAATGTTTTCGTTACTTTATGAGTGATGGAATTTATTTTTTCCTGTTTATTCATTATGTATTTTATAATTAACAAGCAAAATGTTCTAATGCATCTATTATGTTTCAACGAATAATAAAAGCTATTATTAAATATGAATAACAAAAAATCTATAGACATAAAAGAATGTCCAACAAGTTTTCAACGAGTTACTTGATGAAGAATTCCCAAGGTATGAAAGAGAAGAGTGAATGATTCGTGCTCACAGGAAATATTCATTCGACTCCTTAAGGAAGTAACGGAAACCGTCAGGAAAAAAAAAATAAAAAATTTTGAAATATTGTATGCCAGTGATGATGAAAATATATTTTACACGTAGAAACCGTAAATCTAATTATATTAGGAAAGCGTGATAAGAGAATAAAGAAAAAATGATCTCTCGACGGTTCTCCCATTATGCTATCATAAATATATATATATGTATACGTGAATATTCATATATACATACGAAAATGTATTATTTTTTTTCAATTTTTTTTTCCCCGCGTAATGCTCCAATCCTTGTGAAATGTCCAAAATAAATATTGACCTGGACAGTTGATTGATGCTGTCAACACGCAGATGGATGCAACGAAATATACTAAAAAAATGAAAAAAAAAAAAAAAAAAGAAATGAAACAAACAAATATTCGAGCTTATTATTTTCATGTCCAGTAATTTTGTGCACCCCAAAGATGCCCTCTGGAAACAGAAAAACTTTTGGCATTAAGTAATGTATACCGCAATGAAGTGAATTTGTCACGTAACGAATTGAATTAATTGATGTTGAGAATAGTTGTATATTGGGGTTAGAGTCACAATGACCGAAACAATACCGAAATTCAATTGTGGTATCATAATATAATGAAAAACCTGTAGGCGCGTGTGTCTACATCAGGTACTTTCGGGGTAAACCAATTGGACATTCATTATTCATCAAACTGTTGTGGTTCAATGCAACAGGTATGGAGCATGGAACAACAAGGCGTTTAGGTTGTCTGCATCGGATTAAGGCAAAAGACCCCGAGCTCACTCAGAGTATCTATCATTCTACAATACTATAAATTGTATGTTTATACGTGCTGTTGACGGAAAATGACTCGCCACTCCCCGTGCCATCAACCTCTATAATTGAAACAATCATCAATATGATCTGGTTAAACTCGCGCTAATCCTATTTCATTATTTCAAAAATAACAAGAGGAAATGATATACTTTTGTTTTTTGTTTTTTTTTGTTTTTTTTGTTTTTTTTTAATCCTCAGTATTAAATGATAAAACTATGAAATTAACCGAAATATAAAAAGTACTTTTGTAGCAAATTAAAAACATTGTAAATAACATATGAAGATATAAAGCTTTTTAACGATCGCGTGAAATCAGAAAATACTTATGAAAGCTTTTATAGCGCTGATAAATAAGATGCCTCCATTAAACGTTTCTCACAATGACAAAAAGCAGAGCATCTCCACAACGCTACACGTATATATATGTATATATATACGAATGAGTGCTGTCATACCAGTCGTAAATTTTCAAATGTGGCACGGTCGAGCGCCGTGACATTGTAAATGGGGAAAATTGGAGTAGGAGGAAAAGATATTTTGCTCAAACTTTTTTATGAATCAAGTATATACTGTGGTTATAAGAACAAGTCGATTTTTCATCGAAAACGTCTGACAAATACGAGCAAATAAAAAAAAAAGAACATGGGGATTATGTAAATATGAAAAAAGGTATACAATATATAACAATATCATTATATAATGTTAAATGTCTAGACATTGAATAACTCAATACGGAACTGTATTTGAATTCAATAAAACATAGCTTTGTGGTTTTTATGGTTTCATTAAAGCATACATTTTTTGTGATCTACTTCGACAATCCATAACGACAGGATGAATTTAAGGAAGGAAGGAATAAGAAAACAAGAGAATGAAATAGCAAAACTCGAAGGAGATCAAAGCAATTAATGATTGTGTAATTATGAATCAATATGTGTTCCCGGCATTAAAGTCCAACTATTTTTAATGTAATCGAAGATTTATTATCACTAACACTGAATAATAATTCTGGTTGTTGATGAATGAGACTCAGAAATATTTATGCGCAAGAGTATTCTACAAATATTTATTATGTTTCTATAAATAATAGGAAGGAAATTAACGAATTACAATATCATTATATTGTATGTTATATCTATACATATATATATATATATATATATTAACACACACACTTATATATATGCATATATATGCATAAACATATGAAGACACATAATATTGCGCTTTGCATCGTTATGTTGGAAATTGTTGTATACTTATAACGGGAGAACCATACGAGAGACCATATAATATATATATATATATATATATATATATATGCATATAAATATGAATAAAATTGAACAGGTAATAAATATTGCAATATACCAAATGTTCTTTTTTTGAAATTAAATTAATTTAAAATATGTTGTATTATAAAATATTTGAAACATTCAAAAGCTTCACTTCCTTTTCAGCATTCAATTAAATGTATCGCCGCACGTGATCAAAGTGTTAATGGACCTAAGGGACTTTGTAGAAGATGGAAGTTCGATAATACAAGTTCGAATAGCGCAGGGGGAAAAACTCATAAGCCGCCACGCGTGTGACTATCTTTAATCAATGGATTTTACTCAGTACTTATATTCACGGTAACAGTGGGATTAAATTTTATAATGCTTATTTGACAAACCGTAATCAAATAAAAAAAAAGCGAGAAATATAAAATGTGAAATCATTGAAGAACATTATCCATAATGTACATAAGCTCAATAAGTTATTGGGAGATAAAATGGAATGCTGATGAGTTTCGAATCTGCAATCAAGAATTAATTATGATTTATATATCCTTCTGATGATCTACATTTATCGAACAAATTTCTTATTTTTACTCTGACTTGCGCATCACGATATCTATATATTAATTTTTATTCTCAATATTCCTCTTTTGCCGGACTGCGCACAACAATTACTATTCTATAGACAACAATGGATTTCGACGAAATGATTAATCTTTATATAAAAGCGCCAACCTATTACCCCGCTTCTACATTGTCCCGGATCAATGAGAATTCTCAATGAGAAAATGATGAAAAGCCAACGTAGTGTGTAGTACATGGATACCGCCATGATTACACCTTGTATTATTGGCATGATCGAAAATATTGTATTTTTTTTTTGTTTCTGTTCATTTTGTTCACTTGCTATTCTTGACATCTAGCCTCAACATTATACATATTGATATGGATTTTTTTTTTAACCATAATAGTGGCAATGCAACTACTTCTATCTTGACATATTTCCGATATTTTCATATTATTACCAGTAAATCTTCAATTTTGCTATAAATCCAGTATTTACATATTTAAATCAAGAAGTCGTCGAATCAACAGTGCTTTAGTATTCTTCATTAACGTCCTTTTGGAATGTCCCCTGAAATTTTCTCCACATATACTTCATGATATATTCATGTGCATATCAGTCATAGTGACATTTTATCTCTGAAATTGATGAAGAGAGCAGTTTTATGGACATAAATATTTTCTCTCTGGTTACGGACATATACATAAATTATTCATATGTACAAAAATGGACGCATATGATGCCGGAATCGCAAAATCGGAAAAATATAATCTATGCAATTATTGTCATCCATATCGATATCCATCTATTTTCTGCATTGCTCTTCAATATTCAATTTGTCTTTGTATGAAGAATTTCTAAAAAGCAAAATTAATACTACGAAAAGTCTCAAAGACGTTGATTAAAATGTTTTATATTCGAGTATAAAGTCGCTGTGTTATTTCATGTGGATAGGGCTGTGGCGCCCGATTTCGTGTTTACGACAAATTCAATTTCCACTTGGTCAAACATCAACAGCTCTGCCCGTGAGTTTACAACCACTACTCAAAATTCACCAAATAGTTTACAACCATCGTATAAATATAAATATATATATATACGAATCCAACCATCCAAACATGCATAAGTATATATAAATATACAGATCGAATATATGCAAGGTAATGCATTAAGACCAACAGACACATCATCGACAAATATATCGTCGCTGCTTGTTGGGAAAACATTTCAAACATTGCTTTAGTTGCTATACATACTCACAGTACATAGTATATGAAAAGAAAACATTTGCGCCAACTGCGTCAGCCTCTGTGCGGTACACTTGAACTCAATACGTTCACATTTGGAATCGTAAAATAAAAACTAATAACAATAATAAAAAATGTATAAATAACAATAATAATTGAAGAGGCGGACGACCTCGATGGACGATTTCATCCAATGAAACATATTTACCATGGAGAACTATGCTGTAAATCATTGATGAGCCGAGTTACTACCAGTGGCCATTGTACGCATTATGAATTAAATTCGCTGCAGAAAGCCAGAAGTACATATAGATAGAAGAATATATATATATATGTATTGAATACCATACACTATGTTAGCCAGTTTCTTTCGCTTTACTTTATAATTCGGTCCATAGCCTGGGGGCTTAATGACCCAACGGTTAGCACTCACGGTTAGTTCTCTTCTCAGAATACGTGTGGACGTGAGTTGGGGATGATTGTAGCGTCTATATACTTTCATGTATATATGTATAATGTACCTGCAGTGGTGGTTATAATATAATATGTGAGGAAATAAAGGTTCAGAATGGTGTTTGTGTGGGTGTATTCGCAGGGATGTACGTCAAGTTTGATCTATATAAAATATAAATATATATTGCATTATATTCTTCGGGCATTTTTTATTCAAATTATCTCAATTCATACCAGTTCAGAATATATTTCCATAAAGTATTGTTTGTTTTGAATCACGATGTTACCATACAGTTAATTTGATTTTCTCCCATTTTTTCTTTCTCATTTCTCGTTTTCTTCATTCTGTCTTTTCGGGACAAGATAGGGTGCGCGGCTGTACCATATTTTTTTTTCCTTGCAAAAGTTTCGTGGGATATAAAATGCCGGCATTTGGTGGACGGAAAGAAATCAATAAACCGAAAGACTCCCGTTTCGTAGTTGTCGCTCATTAATTCCGCCCTCGCTCGTAGGAAATTGAAGAGCGTGGGGTTAGACGATTGAGACGATTTTTCTTTTTTCCGCATCTTTCGTATACACTGATTGGACAAGCTGCAATATAGTCTTTATGGCGGAATATAAGTTATTAGTATTTCAGAATAAAATGTATTTACCAACATACAATCATAAAAATAAATATACATTATATAATAAATATTTACATATCGTTTTTCATGTACACGATGACTATTTCATTTCGACCAGTTCATGCAGATGTGAATTGTCAAGATTCAAATCACAATTATATTGTTCTTTTTTCTATTTTTCCGCCAGATGAAAGAAATTCGTTGAAATAAATTGATCATAATTGGAATCATGCTCATTTATGAGTATCTGAAAAAGTCTCATTCTGTGATTGGAAACAATATAATAAACAAAGTTTTTACAAAATCTTGAGCAGCATAAAAGCTTGAAGAGTAATTGTGAAAAAAAAAAAAAAAAAAATGACAGTTATTAGCGATTGAATGTCTGAATATTAATAAACCTATAAATTCATTTGTATGAAAAATTCTGGCTCGCATTTTTTCCATTTGTGATTATTGGAGTTAGGTCTATCATAGAGACACAACCCATAAGTTGATGATTGTCATGTATCAACTAAGCCACAACGTGTAGAAAAAGGAACTTTGAAAAAAAAAAAAAAAAAAAGAAAAAAAAAAAAAAATAAAAAAAAAAAAAAAAAAAAAGGATAATGCAAAACCAATCGAATTTGTACGGCATCATCGGAATTATTCTATGCAAACAAATATGTGCAAATACACGCGCTTAATTGAGGAAATTAATTAAAATTGGAATTTAGTGAAGATCTATAGGTGCTTTAGCGTAACCGAGAGCATCGTACGGGAATATATACACACACATATATGTACGTATATAATGCCGCCGACGAAATCGCCGCGATTACAATTCCAGAATGCCAAATGGCCGAAGCTGCACGAGCGTAGAATCGCGCCCGAGGGTCAACTGCCAGTCCGGACTATACGGCCAACACTGCGGAATTCGAATTGTAATTTCTAACCGCGTGACTCGGTGCCCGTACACGCCATTACCTCGCCCTCTCGCAAATTCACGAAGCTCCAACACACACCGGGAGTCGCGTTTCCAATCCTCACCAAGCAACTGCACTCATCGTGTCTAATGTATGAGTGTGGGAATAATGTCCCACACTCATACATTAATCTATTATGTTTATTGTTATTATTATTTTCCGTATCATCATCATTATCATTCATTTCATCTGTGTAGCTGGTCACTGAAGTTATGAATACGAGAGATAGCCATAAGAAGTTGACTCCCTGTCTCTTTCGCTCTCATTTAGTTACATTGACACACAGCTCGCCCACTCCCACAATCATACTTCTCTCTTTTTTATCAATGGACCCAGGATGCCTTTATTCACGGATTTTTATCTCATATATGTAGAGAAATGATTGGAATTATGTCGATAATTAAATTGTAGACATAAAATGGATATTGACAGTGGAACGAGCTATTATCAATTTTTCAAACCATACTTGAAATGTTGGAAGATGAGCTGGCTATTTATGTTATAGTCTTTACTTTCATATGAACTGAAAATATAAGAATTTAATTTATCACATCAATTTTAAATTGAAGTACAATCAAATAATGATGATTGAGGGTCAGTTGTGAAATTTAAACACTCAAATATTTAAACTTCTTCGAAAATAGCCAGAAATCAATTGGTTGGGTAAATCTTTATGGTTTTTCGAGTCTGTATGCACATTTGTGTATCTAAATATAGTTAATACTGAATTGTATTTGCAGGCAAAATAGAATGAGATCACGCATTCGACTGCGCACACATACACACAGACACGCGTTTCTGTACATATATATTTCATATGTGCATCCACCAAAGTTTTAAGTAAGTTGGCTCTGCAAAGTGTAATCCCAGAAAGTGGCCCTTTAACAGTGTAAATCTGTGCTTAAAGATATGTACTGCGTATATGGCACCACACCGTATTATGAATTACCACGCTAAAGCCACACATATATAGAAACCAAATCCACATCATTAAACACTGCAACTTTCCCTCTCTGTCATTGCCATATATATTATTTAATTTTATAAACATTCATGTATATACATTCATCGATGAATACATCATTATAACAATATTTCAATAAAATAATTTTTATGTCAGGTCTCAGTCCGGAATTTTATGATCATCCCAAATTTTGTAAAGATCTAGAAAATTCACATACTTTTATGAAGATTAAATTGAATAGATCAATTTCGAATAAATTTGACTTGAGGAGATTGAAAATTTACAAACAGTATATTCTAGTTGGAGTCTACTTAGAGCCATCTCAGTTTGCTAACGCAAAGATGTTTTGGAGTTTGTATAAATCTTATGAGGTCAACTTTGCTGATCGATATGAAACAGATCGAATACCATTTCATTGAAAACGTCGCTATCTTGCTGAAACTGTTATTGTCTTGATGTTATAATGAAAGGAGTACAACAGTAAAATTTGAATTGAGGGAGAATTTAATTGCATCGAAACCCGAATAATTTCATAATGATTTAATAAATTTTCAACTCCTTGTCAGATTTATTTTTCATTTGCGTGATCGCCTCGTCAAATATGAGAAAATAAAAATGTCATTAATATTAGAAAAATCAACGTTATGCAATGCCCTTTTTTTTCTTATCAATTGTAAAATTCGCAAGTCAAAGATGATAATCTTGTAATGTGGCCGAATGGATGAAGAATCAGCGGATGGAACTTGTAGAATATTATTAGAATATATTAGTGTGATCAAATATGTGTGAATTCATGTTCCACCTGATTATAAAATACAGAGGAAGAAAATTTACATGTATGAGCAGGGCCACTATTAATTATTAGTTAAATAGCAACCTTAGAAGGGCAGCTTGAGAGAAACTCTTCGAATGATTAGAATGCATTGGAAAAAAGAATCACAGAATTTCAATTTTTACCAAAGAATCGAGAACCCAAAATGGATATATGCACTGACGTCATCAAATACCGACTCGAATCAAGAACAACAATACATTTCAAAGTATAATATTGATTCAAAGACATTAAGATAAAAGGTTGTCACAGTTTGTCAAAATATTGATGTCTTGTGTAAAATATTACGCAACACATCAACCATGTCACATGAACAATTTTCCCCTTCCAAAATATTATAATTTCCTTTCTTTCTTGCTGCAATCAATATAAAACAATTACATATTATCCTTATGAGTGTGATGCATGAGTAAGTACATGCAATACACATAAATCATAATGTTGAAGACATGTCAATTCAATTCAATGACACCGTGTTGGTTTGATGATTCGTAAACTGCTTGATTAAAAATCATTAGATTAATCGTGATAGAGGATCAATGTGTCCATCAGTTTCCATTACATACATATATTTATAATGATCCTATTCACACATACAATGTTCATATATATACGATTCCATCATATGGATGCCAATATACAAATTTATTCCGGGATAATATGTACATGTCCCTCGGGGCGACACGTAAACCAACTGGATTAACACAATTTTTCAGTCCCGATAATTGAGATCGAAATGGTAAATACGTGTTCTGACCGGATTATGCACGTGTATAAATGTATACTCAGATATACACGTATCTCCATAGCGTTAACTATTGTCATGCAATATATTGCCACGTTGTCGCATTTTTTTTTTTATATAAATTATATATATAATATATATAGGCTGCTGATGGTGGATACACTTTACATTTATTCTCATGCTCATTATTTTTTATGATATGTTTGGGTGTGACTGGTATTCGTAGTGTTTGTATAGGTGCGGTCATTATAATAGCCATATAATGGAGTTTTCCGCTTTGTTTTTGCTTTGCATCGAAAATTCGAGTGAAATCCAGCAGTGTTACGTCCATAGGCCGTGTCTTATCGTATCTAACGCGCTTCAGATCCTCGACACGTTCTCGTGCTGCAGCATAATAATTAGCCTATTACATTCGCTAAGCCCATCTCACATATAATCTTTTACGCCTACGTATACGCCGTTATAATTAATACATTGTAATATAATAAATAGGATTGGCCGAAAGTTTTTTTTTTGTCTCATTGTCAATCACACCATAGGCAATCCTTCACTGATTTCGAGTTAGCTCGGTAAACAAAAGTAAATATGTGTGAATGCTCAGAGAATTAGAAATGTCTTTGAATATGTGTTTAATCGTTGATAAGCAACTGATGGAACATCACATCAACCTGGATCAGTCGTTTGAATGACGATTATTATATTCATACCAATGACTTGAAACTAAATTCCGTTGAGCAGATTAAAGATCACAAATTTTTTAATGATTTCAGTTTGATTGATTGCGTTCATGGTCGGTTATCAAAAATAAAAGAGCAGCAAGTGTGAAATTGTCAATTATTCCGATGTGGTAGCTTTCAGTTCGTCATTTATCATGCACAAGACTTGATCCATTGATCCAAGATTATATTAGTGATTTTTCTGATTCTTTAAAATTCATCGCTTGATTCTCTCCTGTTCCTTGATTATGCTTTCTCATTCCAATTAATACTTCAAATTTGACTCCAGAATCATCAACCTGAGTCGTATATGCCTTCCCCTTTTATTGTCATTGTTGAAAAGTTGCAAAATTATTTTCCGACATATTGTATCGCCTCTCGAAAGATTGATATCGACGCTTACATTGCTCAATAGACTCAAGTATGAAATTTCCTGGAACTCAATTAACAATGAACGCACTATGATAACATGAAAAAGTTATTATACGATACCTATTTTAGTTTGTTGTCTTTTCATTTTTGAAAAAGATCTCAACATCCACTAATATGGAAACTCATGGAAGCATTGACCAGAATTCAACTTTAGTTATCGACAACTCAATCAACCTATTGACGAAGCTTACTGGAAAAAATAAACAACAGACAAACTAAGTTTAGCTCGTATAAGGGGCAACAAGATTAATAAAACCTGGAAATATCATCAAACAGGGCAAAGAAGTAGAACTTCCGAGATCTAATACTTCAATGACTTCCATAAATCTCTATCTTTCTCTCACCCATCTTCTTTTTAGATACTGACTTGAGTACATTCATCCTATACGTACAGATCTAATTTTTAATTTCCTTCCAAACTTTCAATACATGGATTATTGTTTGTCTTCGATCGATGAGAATGAATCAAAATGCCGAACGCAATATCAATATTAAGTACTAGTTAAGGAAGTTGCAGAATATCCAGCAATATGAGTACAGATTCATTCTGGAAGGACTCCAAACACTCATATATACATGTATAAATATAGTTTAAGTGTATAGAACCGATCAGGAGTCCTTTCACGATCAAAGTTTTTTTTTTAACTAGCTCTATTCCAAGTCTTAACATCGTTTGATGTACTGGGAATGTACAGGGGACTAGTTTAATTTGGGAGTGCTAAGAGGACGCCGCTCAGAACGGCCAAACTCGGGTAAAATCTCGAGAGTCTTAAAAGTCGGTTCATGGCTTGAACGAGAGAGGAGAAAATGAGAAGAAACGCGAAAACTTTGGAGATCGGCGAGTACGGAGAGAACTAGCGTACTCAAAGTATATATCTTTATATATCTATCTACGTATATAGTGAAATTGGTAAAAATTCACAGTGATGGTAGCCAACACATTGAAGCAGAATTTCATGATCAAGAAAGGACAAGTACATGAGAAATTTTGTACTTGGTATAACAATTTCCCCCGGAAATAAATTGGAGAATCAAACAAAAACAACCAAAAACATTGTCGCGAAAAATTTATTTGTAAATATAAACGTGATTGTAAACGCTGGTTTCGCCTGAACTTTCTGGCAATTCCATTACACGGACCATTGGTGTGAAACCAGATTTTGATGAGAATGAGAAAAAATAGTCGTTCTATATCGGTGACGACATTTCCAAAAAATTGGATATGTTGATTATTCCTAGTTCCCAATAATCCAATCATGATGAGAACGTGATGATGTTCCTCTGAAAAAAGTTAAATAGTGTGACGAACTTCACATTACAAAATTCGATTTATTTCCATTTTTTTCCTCTGTTGATACAACTACTTCTAATGTAATTCATGCCAATTACCATCAAGATAAATCGATTATGAACCGCGATTGCAGGTTCAAATGGCATTCAAAAATGTTAAACGAAAGTCTGAAGAAAGCAAAATGTGAAACAAGCTTTAAAATATCTAATCGAATACTGTTTCGTCAGACAAAAACTCGTCGTATATAAATAGCCGCTTAATGTGGGATTTCAACTCCAAAAATGTTCCGCATATGGAAAGAAATAACTTTTTTCAAGTGAAATATGATTTCATCAAACTTGGAACGTTTGCGCGTTACGCATTGTTTAAAAAATTGAATAATATGATATTACTCATCCGAAATTATGAATGAACTCCACAGCACGATGCAAAATTAATTAGCATCCATTGTTCAAGGAAGAGAAAGTTGAATTAATTACAATCAGCTCTCCTGTAGATTGAATAATTAACTCTTTCCTCAGCGCGCGCTCGTCATCATATTGACATTAATATTTATCCCCACGAACATATCTTTAATAATATAAAGACATAGGGCATTGAAACTTGATAATCCTCATACAACATCATGATATTTATCATGGTTTGCGTTAGAATGTTATTTACAAATGAGCTCGATAAATTAACTCACAGGTATAGAGAGCGTGTGCGGTGGCGTTTGGAATTTGTGGGTCGCAAGTTATGCCGCATTCAGTGGAATGTAGTAATTAGCAACATTGCAGCATATTTCTCTATACCCAATGCGCAGACTTCATTCTGCAGAAATTGATTTTATTTCATTCATCACTTGAAATATCATCACCCAAATGCATACTTTCAATTCTGTTAATCTTCTCACTCATTTTTTTTCTCTTCTATTAACTACATTAAACTTTATGAAATCAAATGTGATAAAAGTTGATTTGTAAAGACCACCACTATAAACACGACTGTCTGCAATTGAATTATATCCCAAGTTAGCTATTTCACGTTTTAGTTTTCGTTACAAAAACACCACAGCAAACAACAGACAAAGTTGCCCCTCTAATTGCATAACGTCAGACTTCTCTATATATTGGACGAAGAAAAAATGTTCTTTTCAACTCAGTGGTACATTGTCTGCAAAAAAATGTTAGAGTAAACACAGCAACACATTTTTTTTAGTCATTTCTATTTCATAATTGTTTATGACTATAAGAATCGCGCTTGACTTTCTTGAAGACAACAACATCCCCAACTTCTTTTACGCCAAGATCCATTCCATTATTACGTATTTACATTTAGATTAATAGAAATTGCATCGAGTCGCAGAACTTCCTCACTTAAATTCATTCACTGCTTTTCATTTGCAGGTGGCGCTTGCGCTCATAAAGCTTCACAATAGTCCAGCGTATAATTTTCTGCACACACCTTATTTTCAATATATTATTTCCTTTTACTTTACAGCGGTCCGTTGGAGCTCGAGGCAGAATAACGTTGACAAATATGACTTCTGTAACGACGTCACCATTCGACATAAAAACTCTCCAAGACAAAGCTCCACCGATCGGACAACATCTTTCTGGTATATACATAAGGTAACTTATGTAATATTGTAGATAAATATATAACCTCTAAAAGCAGCAATATCATTTATATCCATTGGTTCCGTTTATTTTATCAGGAGTTTTGCGTTCAAAACAATAAAGGATCGGCTGCCAGTAATTGTTACAGGGATAATTGACACCATGAGTAGGAATAAGGAATCAATTATTAAAAAATATGGACCAGTGAGTATGAATATTGTTGAAAATTTCACGGATCATCCATGATAATTCCGTAGATAATTCAAACAACTAGTGTGACAGAAATAATACAATGTGTGAATCCAATATTCTATTGTTAGTAAATTTATGGTATAAAATTTATCTTAATTTTCACCAGTGATATCTGTTGGCTTATGATAATGCTCATTCTATCAAATTTCTAATATGAGTTTTCAACTTAAGCGTGATTAACTCATTGGACCAATAATTTCTGTCAACAGACATCCAATACACTTGAGATGAAATGCTCCTCCATTTTACAATAGATCTATGTCCATTGTCAAAACATTCGATCAAGATTCAAAGTATTATAATGCCAGGTACTAATAACATAATACATTTATGTATGCCTAATGTTGGTTTTATGTCGTAGAATTCGTCTAATGAATTGAAACAAGTAATTGGTGGCTTGAGTCAATTGCGGAGTGAGATTATGACGAATAAACCATTGGAATTATTGGATTTGATCAATAATGAAAAAGATAGAGATGCGGTAAAATGGAACGAACGCATCAGGAGTATTGACAGAGAGTCAGGAGCACCACCAACTTGGTATAATACTGTATGGTTGTTGTGCGAATGTTACATGTATCGTCGGGTTTCACAGATATTAGCACTGACGTGAGTTATCATCTGATTGCATTACAATGGGGAATTAATTTCCATTTGATTCATTATAGTATATTTTCAGACAAACTCTATCAACTTATGATCCTTTCGAGTATCAAAAAAGAGACAGTTTCGTCTCAATCCATCATAGAATTGATGCAATAGCTAAATGCGTCATAAATCTTGTAAGTAACACTGATAACAATCCACCAAATAAACTTCAGGATGACTTTACTAACTTATTGAAATTCAGTTTGTGGGGCAACAGGTAATACTAATGAATCGGGAAAAAAAATAAACAATCTCTGGTCATTGATTTGATAATTTACGTTTTTTTTATCTTCTACATACTAAAGATGTGATCTCTCATTGAGTAATGGAGCTGTAGTGAGTATTGATCAGACAACCAGCAATCCAATCGAACAGTTGAAAATGTTCAATAATGATCTACTCATAGACGATTCAATATCCGTTTGGAATCTACTCAAACAATCCGATGGAACAGCCAATGACGACAACATTGTGGATATCGTATTTGACAATGCTGGATATGAGCTATTTACAGATATTTGTCTCGCAATCTTCCTGACAACGCATAATTTCGCACAAAAAATACGTTTTTATGTCAAAGCGATCCCATGGTTCGTCAGTGATACAACGAGAGAAGATTTTTTCTGGTTAATCGATATGATGACAAGCTCATCTGATTCGAATGTACAAGCTCTAGGTCAAAAATGCACAAATTACATCGAAAGTAACCGATGGACCATTGAGGTATTTTTTCATTGGAAGCTCATTATCCACGTAATTAAATTGTTTAATGACTACGCTCTTTTCGTATTAGATTGAATCATTCTGGACGGAACCATATGACTTTTCGGAAATGAAATTTCAGTCACCTGAGTTGTATTCAAAATTAAGTGAGGCAAAGCTGGTTATATTCAAGGGTGACCTGAATTATCGAAAACTTCTAGGCGATATTAATTGGAAATATGACACGGATTTGACAACGGCATCACGAGGATTCAAACCTACAAGTATTGTATCCCTGCGTACAATAAAAGCTGATGTAATTGTTGGCTTGTCTCTTGACAAGGTAAAAGAATTATCAGAACGTGATCAGAATTGGATGACTACAGGCCAATATGGGCTCATAAATGCCATTATTGAGTGACAATAACGATGACACCATTAGGTTAACTAAAATGATCATTGTGTAAATAATAATTATGTCTTTATGAGAATTTACAACACTATTTTCATTCATGAATAAATTTATTGGTGAATGAAGTTTTTTATTTCTATTATTATGACCGAACAGCAAAATGTGAACAATTGAACTGATGAATAGGCGTCAATTCACGCTATGATAGAATCATATTTATTTCATAATATACTTATCAATAATACAATGTCTATTAATGCTTTTGAAATAGATATAGATTGTAAATACATGTGTGAATGTCTCCTCGCTCTATGGATATTTGTACAATTATTCTAAGTAAACATTTGATTGATATTCTTAACAAATAATTGGAAATAATATTTGAGTCAGGTGAAACAATATTTTTTAACATCCACCATTTTCTCAAAAACTTCAATATGTAGACGATCAAAGTTACAATTAAACTATTTCAATACTTGAATTTGGATAAAGTTCTTATATTTTTATGTCTCAAACCTTTATACAGTTCATCTGTCTATCTCCACCGCTTAACTAGTTCTCAATCAGAAAGAAAATACATTTAAAAAACGAAATAGCATAAGTTGTGCATGAAATATTCACCTCGTATCATCATTCGTCAAGTGAAAATCTAAAAAAAAGAAAAAAAGTCCAAGATATACAACCTAAATACATTTGCACGCTTACCATATCGACCAATATAAGATCTAAAATTCGAATAAGTATCGTCACAAACATATCTATCCATATATGAATACGGGTTTGGAAGTATACATCTGTAATTTATGAACCTCATATCAGAAGTCACGTTTACTCATCTTTCAAACACACTTGGCATGATTGGTTAACTCATGGTATGATCAATTGAATTTTATATATATATATATGTATATCTCATTTAATTTATTAGTATAATCTTTTTCGTTGATGAAATTGTCGCATTGATATAATGTGGAAAATTCCGACGGTAAAGGGAGTTGCCCATATGTTACAATAACATTATCATTCTTAGCAAATGCCCTTTTTTTTTTCAACATCCTCGACTCTTGATTCAAGTCGTGCATATGACATGGAATCCTCACACGAAATCGATTCCTGTTGAAACATCAACACAAACTAATGATCGTCTTACACGATGAAGTATGTTAGAAAAAAAATGGAACATTCTTTTTCAATTGAAAATGCCGTCACAATGAGTATACTTGATGACAACACACGATTTCGAACTTCTAGTCACACAACTGTCTGCCAATAATATTCGAAATTCAATGTTGCGTCAACAATTTGGACAATGGACGATGTAGTATATTGCTGTCGGATCGAGGAATGTATGTAACAAGTGAATTGTGCCTAACAAAAACATTTTCTTACATGCAACGAGTAATTTTTGACTTCAGAGCTTCAATGATCTTGTAAAAATCATCAAATGTCATGTGTACAATTGAAAATACTCTAATGGATGGGCTGTTATTAACAGAATTCAGGCTAAGCCCAACTGTTAATTCCAATTCGCGAAAAAACCCAAAATTGTATCAAATAAAAATTCATGCATACATCATATCATCACATGACAACACGATCAATCACTCTTATTCATATGCCGTACGACGATTTCTTATTATTTAATTTGACATGGCACATGCGCGAACGTCAAACCCGACACACCACAACGACGAAAGGTTTCATAATAATTTTTTTCCGAACTGTACATATATCTTATATTATTACCAATTATTTGGTCTCAAATATTATGGAATCGAAAAGTTATGTTGTTAGTGCAAACATAAGGATATTTTAGGTTCCATATTAATATTATAATCTTCGTACCTTATATTCCTAGTTTGGAGAAGTGTTACTTGGTGAATGCTGCAAAAACAGCCCACAAAACCGGATTGGCATTTGATTTAGCGGCTTCTGCTTCAAAGTCAAGTTCCAATAGTGTCCTAACTCGACGCATTGCGACTTCGTAGTCATCATCAGAAAGTGGCGCAAACGCATTTTCTAACACATCCGCAGCGTGTGCTAAAAATACAAGCGCCAATATTCTCCGATCCATGCGACTTGCGTCATTCACCCATCGGCACAAAACGGCTTCCTGAATCTGAACAATTACTTCTATATGGCAATTCATACAGCGCCGAATTAAGGCTTTTGGGAACGCTGTTAGCGTCATGACTTATTGAATATTACTGATAAGATAGTGTACCCTCTCATTGGAATTGCAGCATCACGATCATTTTTTTGTTTGTTTTCTTAATTGAATCTATATCATGATAATAACGTTCCAATGTGACGTACCTTTCTGACGAGACGAGTTTTGGCTAGATTATCTGTCAGTGGATGCGTTGTCATATCAAATAGCAAGAAATTTTGTTTTTCAGTTGTAAGTACTCCCTTCTCAACTAAATTTTTGGCTAATCTCTCTCGAACATTTTTTAATTGATACCTCAGTTTCAAGGGATTCCATGTTTCACCTTGAATAGATGTTGAATCGGATAAAAGAGAGCAATCAATCACAGTGAAATCATTATATATATTTTCTACAAACCACTTAGATATTCAATCCAACTTTGGACTGGTTCTGGGGGTTCATATTCTTTAAGATGTTTCAATGCTTCATCAAGCAAGACGTCGCCAGTAGGAGCATCATTTTTAACCAATAACTTTCTAGCTAACAAACCTCGTTTACGCATCCCAGCTTTCTCCAATTCAACTCTACCACGAAGTCCTAATTCAGCCAGAATGCAACCTCTTAATCCCGAACTTATGCAGTCATTCCAAAATGATGTGTATCCCTGTAAACAATAGTATACCCGACATGTCATTTATGTTCATGATCGCAATTATCACAATTCGAATTAAAAATACATGAAAATATAAAAACGAACACCACAAGAAATTCATAACAATATTTCATGCAAAATTTCGATTCTCTGAAATACTTCCATTTTGAAAATGAGATTTCTTGTCAATCGTCTATAACCAGAAGCCCAAATTATTCAAATATCAAACATACACACACACACACACATATCCCCAATTCACTCTCATTACACTTAGACATTATGAACTGTATTGGAACTTTTATACAACGTTCCTATCAGTTTCGCTTGTTGACACTTTCCATCGCAGTGTCCCTTGGTAACTTTAACAGAACCATAAGAGTGACGCCTTCGTTGTAAACATCTGGGTCTCCTAGCCCCAGTATTTCCAACCATTGGTGTCCCGCCATAACATCATTAATTTTCTACATCCATTTTCCCTCATCCTCGGAAATCACAACCACTAATCCAAACTACGACTTCTCAGTTTCACAAATCAAATCGCTATCCAAATTCGTTAAATAACATCAACAATTGAATAAAATATGCCGCGAAAATAGAGGTGAATCCTCCAAATCGCAGTAAGCACAAATTTGAACGACATTGAATCCGCAGTTAACATTCTCAACATTTATCTCGCCAACAGTTTTCATCGCAGAATTCACAATGAATTCGTCGATCTAAACATATTTACACAAATGTATGAATATATAAATTTATTTATTTTTTTATGCATTAATGAATATAATAACCTCCTTATCTTTGAGGCCGAGCAATAAAACTTCCTCCATGAGTGTAAGTCTGGTTTCTTTATCTGAGTCCTCATCAACTGTTGGATTACAATTTAAATCTTTGATTGAATTGCCATCATCATCGGCACCATGACCTGATGATTGGTCGTTGTAATTTCCACCGTGCTCTGAATTTCCATCTTGGCCGACGGAATTGGCACTGTTAACTACTCTACGTCTCTGTACCAAGCCATCAGTGCGATTCATTATCGTTTTCAGTATATTCGATTACGTTTTTGTCACTGTCACGATTGATAATTAATTATTGATTTTCTCTCTTTTATCGCGGTCGTATTTTATTAATATTGATTCGTGACATATATTATCATGTTATAAACACACTTTTGTTGACATTTACCACACCATGACATATCTTCTCAAAATGGCCAGCACCTCGTACTTGTATTTCCTATTGCAAACGTGTCTTTCCTACATTCATTAATTTGAGTGGTGGAATTGTTGAGGAGAACTTATGTGGCGCCATCGCCATTATTTTTATAATATATTTCTTATGGATGAGCGAAGGGCAGTCGTGACAAGTCAATTCCGCGTTTTGTGAGATCACACGAATTATTTGGGTGGTGAGTTGGTAACTCTGAACTCAGTTTGATTTGAATTATATTCATCGGGCTCGGGCAATAACTGAAGACATGATAGAAATAGGAAGATTATGCGGAAAAAAATAAATATAGGAGAAAACGTGGAAGAAAGGAAAAAGGATGCGTTTGATGAGTCGTGTGGCGATGATAGATAGAATTTTTCTGAGATTCGAAACCACCTCATATTATTTTA
Organism: Meteorus colon; assembly: GCA_030523085.1. Classification (NCBI taxonomy): domain Eukaryota; kingdom Metazoa; phylum Arthropoda; class Insecta; order Hymenoptera; family Braconidae; genus Meteorus; species Meteorus colon. The sequence continues at coordinate 138,134 of JAPYZH010000282.1, forward strand.
TTGTTCATTTACATGGTCAAATGAAAAATCAGACCTTTTTATAGTATCTTGAGATTCATTATAAAGCCCAAAGAAAGCTACCCCGGATAAGAATTCACTGATGATTTCAGTGGAAAAAACCAACCAACCACCGTGAAATTTCCTTTTCTTGCCATTCCTCGACCGCGCTGTTGGTTCATATCCAAAAGCTACACAAATGCAATATACAGAGCATATAAGCCCATAACACAATGAAAAAAATAAGGTAAAAGCAATAAAGAATAAGGGTTAAGAGTTAGCACTGCGATTAATACACAACGGGCGATAGGCTACAATATTTATCCAATGACAGCGGTTAGGGCTAGGCTAGTACCATCTAGTTACTAAAATATTGCTTTTTGCGCTCCCCATGACTGCAGCAGTATCGAAAGCTTCATCTCAGTGTTCACTCTGCCAGTAAGAAAGAGAATGCTGAAAAAAAAATAATATTCAATTGATTCTGGACACGTTTGCGGCGCATATGTTTGCGTTGATTATTGTTGGGTAGCGGGTTTGCTGTTAGACTTCCCACATTTCAAAATGTCACACTATATCATATGACGAAGACACAAACTTCGATGCGTAACTCGTCTAAAAGGCAAGCAACGACCTCTCCTCTTAATTTCATTACTCAATAGTTTGCACCGCCTTGTTCATTCAAGACGGAATCATTCAAATTGACCAGTCGGTATCACAGATGTTACCTATTTCATCGACCTGACAATTTTCAGCACACGATAACTTCCCTTTTCTCTGTAAGAAAAAGTCGATATAAGATGAATAAGGAGACCGCGAGAGTTCTTTAGGGTTATTTTCCAGCCCATTCACGTTATAATCGAAGGGATCTGGTGTGTAGAACGTCATTGATCAACACATATACGGCACACAGGACCAGGTTCTACCAGTGAAAATGGCTGACGTTGCGTTGCGTTTACGTGTTTTGGTAATCTCCAGTGATTTGTAATATGTGACTGTGTGGGTGACAACTGAAATTGTATCAGATACGAAAGAAATTGAAAGAATGATCGCAAACCTTTATATTTCTGGTTTTTTTTCTCCTCTCCACATCAATACAGCGCAGTCATAAACATTTCGTCACTCCTATATATATATATATATATAGATAAAAAGTGTACATTGTGATAACGACTACATTGCCTGTCAAGACACGCACAGACAGGTCTGAACTTGTACCATCGAGGAAATCTAACATTCAGTGAAAACATATAGTTCACCTAACACATATTGGAAAAAAACAAAAAACATGAAAATAATGTAGGAACAAATCATCATTTTATTCTCACATATAAAATTTTGCACACTTCCCAAATGAGCAATAAACAAGCATAGTTGTTCGGAGTAAAAATAAAAAGGTGTGTATAGTTTCAATTTTCGCTTCAATGATTTCTTTAACTCTATACGCAACATATTTCAGAGACTTTCACTTGCTTCACGTTTCATTGTCAGACGGACCAGCCCCCCTCCCCCCTACATCTCTCTTACACTCATTCTTTCTTCTTCGTCTGTCTCTCCCCCTCTCATTGTATCTTCCACCTCTCTACCAATTTGATTTTTTCTCAATCTCACCCTCACTCGTTCCTTCTCTGCCTGTCTTTCTTGCTTCACATTCTGAATACAGATACTACTACCACACTTAAATGCACTGCAGAGGCACATCGCAACAGTGTAGAAATGCATGACTCATTCCGGATGATAGAATCATTTCTCACTATGAAATAATGTGTTCACTGGTTCTGTATATTTTCAGGTTTATAACCATGCGAATGGTGCAACGGCGAGGTCGATGTATTCTCATGAGTACAATAAATCGCAATGAAAAATAATTTCAGAGTATTGGAATATATTTCATCGTGTTTGGTGCGGTATAAGGCTTTAGTGTAAAGTGAAAAACTAAATCAGAGAGCAGCAGCAAGTGTAAAAAGTAAATATTACAACATTTGTTTCATTGCAATCCCTCTGAGTCATCTGATAATTTTGGAGCAATAAAATGCACGTGCTATCATTCAATTATGGGACAGCATTTAGCTAGCTTCCGGGAATTCTTCAGGATGGATGGTAATAAACCACAACAATTATCACCATCATCATCGTCATCATCATCATCGTCATCCTCATCGTCATCTTCAGAGGAAGAGGCAAATAACATCGATGGTATCCAACGCGTTGTCCTTGATATGCTGGGACAAAGTAATGATGACACAAAAAATGTAACTGACAATAATGAAAATAACGGCAACGATCATCAACTAATACAACAAAATTATGTTGAAGCTAATGATGATAATAAACAGCAAAATCGAAACATTAACAACGAACAAATGAGTTTGGATAATCATAATTCTAGATTTGAATCAATTTATAGTCAACCATTGGATACACAACAAGATACAACTAAACAAGTTTGTAATAATGGTAATTTCGTCGCGGACTGTACTGTTGATTTGAAACAACAACAACAGCAACAGCATCACCAAGAACAACCATGCTGTAGTAGTTCGGGAAGTAATAGCAGCAGTAGTTCCGAAGATAGTCCGGTTAATCCCGCATTGCGGAGAACTTCCAAAACCCTATCATTTGGAAAACGAAAAAGTAAGAAAATCTTCATTGAATTGTCTTCGATTTTTCATGCTTTACCTTCTGTGATTGAACGAATCTTTCTATTTCTAGATAAACAACGCAATAAAGACCAAAGTCCCGTATGCAATCATGCATTATCATCAAAGAAGAAACGTAGCAATTGGGTTTTGAAATTCAATTGTGCGAAAAATAAGGGGTCGAAAAATACTGATATGCCCGATCAACCAAATAATAGTTCGGAATGTGTGTGCACAGGTTTTAGGAGTACTGAAGAGCATCCTATGGGTGCTGGGGTTGTATTCAACAATCGTTCAGCTACACAAAGTCCCGTTCTAGGACCATTGCCTCCCAGTCCTGTGATAGATTTATCACGATTTAATCCTGCTGAATTTCCGATGGAGGTAAATCACATTCAGTCTCACCAATCTGTTTAGTAATTCCTCCGTGCTATTTTATTCTAACATCTTTTCCCGTATTCATTCATTCATTCAGGATTGCGATGAACGTGCGCGACAACAAAGAGCTCGTGAAATGGAGGAAGGTGTGGAACCACCTCCCGGTTATCGGCCTAATTACTCTTCTGCAATTCAAGTTCATCCCAATGGTATCACTGTTGATAGTCTAACGGCACTATTTCAATCGCATGCTGGGATACAAGCTGCAGCACTCACAGCACTGTCACAAATTGATTTGGTATTAGTGCCAAATATTGAGAGGCCGGCCCATACTCAAGTAGATTACGTTCATTGCTTAGTACCAGATTTACGCTCGATCACAGCATGTTCATTTTATTGGGGTAAAATGGATCGTTATGAGGCCGAACGTTTGCTTGATGGTAAACAAGAGGGGACATTTTTATTACGGGATTCCGCACAAGAAGAATTTTTATTTTCTGTGAGTTTTCGAAAATACGGACGATCACTTCACGCAAGAATTGAACAGTGGAATCACAAATTCAGTTTTGATTCGCATGATCCTGGAGTTTATGCTTCGGAAACGGTAATTTATTTATAGAATTTCATGAGATACACTGAAAATTAATGTTATTTCCATTGAATTCAAATTCTCTTATACGTATTTCCAGGTTTGTGGATTAATCGAACACTACAAGGACCCATCGTGTTGCATGTTCTTTGAGCCAATGTTGACGATTCCACTACATCGGAATTTCGCATTCCCTCTACAACATCTTTGTCGGGCTGTAATTACTACAAGAACAACCTATGACGGCATAAATAAGCTACAACTGCCAAAGACACTTAAAAGTTATCTCAAAGAGTACCACTATAAGCAAAGAGTGCGAGTAAGAAGATTGGACAGTGATAATGATATGTTGGATGGTCGATCGTTATCGTATTTACCGCTCATTTAAATTACATTATATCATCTCCCTCTGATTGATTCTTGATGTAATGGGGGAATTATTTTGTTGCAATTCATTTTCTAAGAATAAGTATCAGTTTCACTTCGCAGTCATAGCCATGAAAATTGATGATAAATGCTGCAAACATTGATAATACCACATGGGATATTGTGGTAAAATAATTTTAATGAAATTGTAAAAAGAGATCCGGTGATACCGGCTGAACGTTAGTCGAAATCGAGGAAAAAAGTTTAGGCTTGTTCCATTATTGTTGAGAAACATAGAGAAGGAAAAAGCGAGAGGGAACCACGAGGAAGAGCTATAACTTGGAGCATTATAGGATTAAATTATTAGTGAATAAAATATTATTCTTATGTTTATCACTACATTCAAATAGAATGAAAATATGTTATTCGTTCAGAGTTAAAGTAATGTGAAGGGCGATATATATGTAGGGATTGATATATTTGATTCAATTATTATTTTCGGATGAGTAATAGTTGGCGACATTTTCTGGTTTTTTCAAAAGTTAAAAAATCATTGAGATGATGTCTGACAAAATCCAAAAGATGGCAAATGTTATACATTTTACACCATTAGCTACAGGACATAATTAAAGAATTTTTGTTTGGTCATGCAATGTCTCCGCGATTGTTTAATGATACTGATTGGATCTTTAACGGACTTACGCGTGATTTTTTTCTCAGTTTCATCGTACATGAATTTGCGTCTTATTCATTTCGATACAGCAAATTGGAGAGAAAACAAAACATTTCATTCTTCCCTAAAAAAAAAAAAAAATTTCACGATGTGATCAATTATTAATTATTCCTATCGTGCCTACTTCTATTATCAATAATCGTGTATGAAGTGTCTGGATTGGTGTTCATCCTTGTTGGAAATATGGTGGTGAATTTTAATCAGTTTTTGGGGATGCAAACAAAAAAAGTGAATAATGCGAAAGGGAGGCGAAAGGCTGTTGACGGATTATAGTAGTGATTGCACGTAGAGAAAAAAAGTGACATATGGAAACTCTGCGATAGAGTTCATAGTACGAATTGTATTGAATAGAAAAACGAAAGAAAAAAGCAAAAAAAGAATCGGAATAATCAAATCTGGTGAATCGTTGGTGGCCATTAGAGTGGGTTGACTCTTTATACAAGAGATAAATATATCTTATTTTTGTCGGAAAAAAGGAAAAGAAAAAAAATCATAAAAAAATTGGTGAGTTGAGCTAAACATATAGTAAAAAATGTTCTTTCAGTAGCCTAAATACGAAAGAAGCAAATTATGAGATTCCACAGCGGTAGGCAGCTAACTCGATATAATTTCTTGGGGAATATTATATAGTAAAATTGAATTGTTAAACTAAAACGAAGAAAAAAAAAAACATTATTGATTTGTCGTTAATTATTTAGCATATGCATAATATAAATAAAAATTTAATATTTATTGATCATATATTCATGAATCATACAATATTCGAACCAAGGCTTTTTATTGCGTTATAGTTATCAACATTATTGGAATAATAATGTATAAAGAAAAAAATGAGAAAAAACTACACGAATAACAAGAAGAAAACTACAAAACAAATATTTGTATAACGATCCAGTTATGAGTATTCTATTCCTGTTGAAATTGTTGTGTGATGTAATAAACAAAAAGTCGGTTTGGAATAACCGCCCAAAACTTACAAAGAAAAAGACTGATAAAAAAAAACACAATTGAATATTGCCAAACTAAATTATATTTAGCGAATTTCAGAAGTAATGAAGAGAAAGAAAAAATTGTTACAGTATAATTAGTGTACTATTATTTGGCGGAATAACACTAATTTCAATGTAAATATAGAATGATTCGTAAGTTGATTCCAAGCCCAACTCTGCTCATGTGCATAATCGACAAATATAATCTATGTTACATGTATAGTCGTCATTATCAAGAAATAAATAATCTTGTCGTAGGTAAAAGAATTTCATAATTGAAGATACTGAAGAGCCCAAAGACAATCAGCAGAAAAATATCTGATAAAATAATAGGAAAATGACCTCAGCTAATATTGTCTACGTTTTCATATTCATTATAAACAAGTCGTTTCAATCTATATTTCAAAGGATACGTATGAATATTCTCTCCCATTTTTCTACTATATACAACTCGGTAACGAGCATGTATCTGAAGTACCAATAATTCAACAATGAGAGTTTTTCTTCTGGTGCTTCGTTAATTTTTTGGTTATGTTTATTGTTATCACCACTTGAGATGCCACGAGACATTTTCAATGAATTTAACTACTCTATTTTCAGTTTGTCAAACAATTATGTCCACATATAATTTCTTGTGTTTGTTATACAGCAAAGTATAATATGCATTCATGAGATCCGTGGTTACCGGCGCAATCTATTGACATGACAACTGAAAAATAGTACTGCTGCATTGGCAAAGTAGATTCGGTTTCATCTCTGAGTGACACTAATGACATCTTCCGTCATCATTACGTTAGTACAATTATGAAGTGAGAGATTTGACCGCTGAGCGCTTGTCGCATTCCAGAGTGCACAGTCCTCGAGGTACAAAAGCAGCAATAATTTATTGGTAATCCTGAATGAAAAGAATCTAGGAAGAATGAAGAAAAAGTGCAGTGTGCAGCTGAATACAATAACAAAATTGGATGGGCGTGTCATTTTCGATTTTTGACGATTGAGTTATTTCCAATTTTAATCTTCGCGCGTAAATACTTACAAAATGAGCTTAATATTCGACCACTAGCGACAATTGATCGCGGTCGGTCATGCTCGATATCAATGCATCTTTTCAGAATACATAACCAACAAATTTGAGGATAAACTCATCGAGTCGTAAATCCACTGACTTGATGTACTCACTGTTATTAATGAGTAGAAAGATTGATGTTTTTATTTGCAATTTGTCGCATTGTTTATTATTAAAGGGAACTAGTTATTGTATATTGAAAATGTACGTGTGATGATTATTTGGATAAAATAGAAGAATCATAATAAGAATGGCGGACGTGCGTGATATATTGGATATTGAAAGTCCGGTGGTTGGTGAACTAACAAAGGAGTCAATATTTGGTAATGATAAAAAAAATAAACGTAAATATGAATATAAAGTTGCAAAACGACCGGAAGGAATGCACCGTGAAGTATTTGCCCTATTGTGTAAGGACAATACTGATGTACCACCTATCTATCCAACTGACACTGGAAAAGGTTACAAACAAGCCCGGGCCAAACTGGGAATGCGCAAAGTCAGACCTTGGAAATGGACACCATTCACCAATCCAGCACGTAGTGATGGTGCTGTTTTCCATCATTGGCGGCGTGTTGCTGACGCAGGAAAAGAATATCCGTTCGCTAAATTTAATAAAAAAGTTCCAATACCAACGTATACTAATTCAGAATATGTCCAACATTTGATTAGTAATGGATGGACTAGAGCTGAGACTGATCATCTTTTTGACTTGTGTCGACGATTTGATTTAAGATTCATTATTATACAAGACAGGTGGGACACAGCTAAACATTCAGCACGTACTGTTGAAGAATTAAAAGAGAGATATTACCAAGTGTGTGGTGCTTTGACTAAAGCAAAATCACATTCGGATAAAATTTATACATTTGATGGCGAACACGAGAAACGCAGGAAAGAACAGTTGAAAAAATTATTTGAACGTACACCAGAACAGGTGGAGGAAGAATCAACGTTACTGACTGAATTACGTAAAATTGAACAGAGGAAAAAAGAACGCGATCGTAAAACACAGGACTTGCAAAAATTAATTACTGCCGCTGATCATCAAGCTGATCCAAGAAAAAATGAACGCAAACCGTCGAAAAAAACAAGCAATACATCTCGTAATAGACCGAGTAAATCAGACGCTGCATATACCCAAAAGTTACAAGTTGTGGAATCAGCTGGAATTAAATTTCCAGATTTCAAAAATAGCGGAGTTAGTTTGCGTTCACAGAGGATTAAATTGCCGAGCAGTTTGGGACAAAAAAAGATGAAGGGAATTGAACAGATGCTCAACGAGTTACAAATCGAACTCAATCCACCGCCTACAGAACAAATTTGTCAGCAATTTAATGACCTTCGTAGCGACATTGTGCTACATTATGAACTGAGAGGGGCATTAGCTACTTGCGACTATGAATTACAGTCTTTGCGTCATCAATATGAAGCTTTAGCACCTGGCAGGGTAAGCATCAGTGAAAACAAGATTATTTGCCGGAGTGAGGAATTGTATGACATATTTTGTGTTTTTAGACATTGACGATTCCACCGGCATTACTGCCGAAGACTGAGCCGGAGATTAAAGCTGACATCATTGACGTTGTTGGGTCGCCAACAATGCCAAATACAACTCAATGAAAAAATTCAGTTTTTCGCATATTGAAAAAACTCGTTCTCTCTTTCTTAATTTTCCTATTGTAATATTGTAAAAGGCAATCGCCTATGTACAACATGATAACAATATATATATATGTAAATAATAACACATTCCGAATAATCACTTATATTTTGTGTATTTTATATTGTCGACAAAAAGTAACAATGTACGGTTTTAAACCGTATAATTTATCTACAACAATCTACAATAGATTACAATATGTTTTTAGTTTTTATTAATTTTTTCATTCTATTTTTGTTTTTTCTTCAATGTCGTTATTCTGTTTTATTCTTTAGTTCTTGTTTTTGTTAGGCTGATTGAGAGAAAGAAGACAAAGAATCGGAAAAATTATTTGACGGTCTAAAACCCCAATAGACTTTTAGTTCCTGCCATATTTTACAGTTTCTGTCTTCATATCAGACATACCGACTTTCTAGGATTTTATCATTCCATTGAAATATGTTCAATCTAGCGTTAGTTTTTGGTAAGAAACGATTGTAAACTTACATATGAACATGAATCTGGATCTCAGTGCCAGACAGTGTTACGCCATGTGGACTGTTATTTAGATAAATACTGTCTGGCAGTGAGGTAGTAATATATCTATATTCATAAAGGTAATGATCACTAGTTGATACCCCTCTGTCAATCACCGATAATTGTCTTTGGGGTGAGGCAACGGATTGATTTTGTTTACGGAATGATCATAGTTATGCGCCACAGAAAATTATAATCTCACGTCATTCAATGGCACACCATATAATTGTCAACTAATATATCTCTTTTTTGATTCATTCATTTAAATATCTCCCCTAATCCTTCTCATCATATTGCAATAAAAATACTAAAATCACTATAACTGTTAGCTGCATACGTTTTCTCTCACATAATGTTCCCGTAATTCATTTTGACTCTATAAAGTTTGATACTTATTTACGTTATCATTTTTTTTTTTTTTTCAAATTGAAAAAAATATACATACTCTATATTTTTCAAAAAGATGAAACGTATTAACTATTACTTCGTGTGGCTTTTTTTGCGTTTCCTTGATTTCACTTATTCTTCCTAACTTTGCTAGCCTCGTAACACACATGAAACATTCTCCATATTCTGCTAAAATGTTATCAGGAAAATCGATAAAAGCAGAGATTGAATATTTTTTTTTTGCATTTTCGTGTTTCTCTTTTGATAGTATAAAGAGAAGTTTTTTCTTTTTTTTGTTATTGAGTTAGAAGTTTATGATATGAGAGGAGAAAATGGAAGCGAAAGTACTCTACAATTTGATAATTGTGTCATTTTTATAATTTATTTATTTATTTTTTTCATGTGGTTGTTCAAAATCTCTTAACTTGAAATAACGTAAGTAACGTCTAGGTTAGCACCTAGTTATACGCTGGTAATAATTGATAACCCGCGCTGTGGATATATTCGCATTATTATTGACGGACACTCTTTTTCATCGTTCTCGATCTATAGCACTTTTTTTATCCTTAATATTTATAGTGTTTATCCGTTTATTATTCAGCACAATTATTTATGTATAGTGGTGAGTTTTGTTTCTTGAGGTGTTTTTTTTTCTTTTTTTTTGATTAGGAATCTTGATAGAGTTTATTTTCATTATGATTTCGTTCTTGTGAGAGAGCGATCTAAAAAAAAAAATGAATCTCGGCTGTGGCAATAGGCAGAAGCTTTAGAGCAAGTGCAATTGTAGAAATGCTGTTTTTTTTTTCAGCCCGTGAATATGCATATGTCTGTGGGTATGTATGCATGTACGTATGTATATGGATGAATGTGTGGATGCATAGCGCACAGAATTTCTTTTAACAATAGAAGTGAGGAATTAATAATAGTTTATCCATTCAACAGCGAAAGACTGAACTTTCCATATTTCATTCCTCTGATTGGGTCGATAGATCTTCCTCGGCATAGAAAAATTTTCAGGAATCGAAGCGAAAGTAAGCAAACTCCAATATAAGCGAAGAATTGCTGTCATTATACACACGTAATGCTAATAAGTTCCTTAAATATGATCTTCGTAATTTTCATCCACATTCCTTCGTTCACGTCATTTATTTTTCATGTTCATTTTCATCCTTTTTGCGTTCCATTGTCTAATTGATAGTTCAAAGTTGCAGTTGGATCATACTTGTTCCATTCACCCCTCTAGTTCAATAAATGATTCGACGTACACAAACATAGCTGAATACCCATTCTATTTTTATGTTCAAAGTTCATTACTTCCGTTTTTTTTTCTCAAATTTTCCAAAGCGACACATAGACACTGACAATAAATGTTCGTAATAGTGAGACTCTTAGTCAATACAATTGTATACAATGATACATATTCGTGCATCTGTGTGTATGAGTGTGTATGAGTGAGACAGTTTTTTCTTTATAATATAATAAATGTTAGTAAATTCAAGTTGGAGACAAAATAATACAAACAGTTATTCTTCATCATCTTTTTCGGTGTTGATCGTAATAGTTTATCCTCCTTTCTTTCTTCACCTCTTCCTTTCTCTCTCTCTCTCTCTCTCTCCTTCCCACTTATTCGCTTTCTCTCCCACCCAGCCTCTCACACTTTTGTTCTGTTTTTTATATTTTTTTCTTCAATAATTCAAAAATCAACATGAGGAACCCGCGTGCTCACTCATAAGTTATTAGCTTACATAACATGATTACAATTGTTTTATTATTTTGTATCGTAACTTGCAATATTCAACGCCAATATAACTAAACTTTTTCTTTCTCGTCAACTATTCCTATACCCCAATAATGATAATAATAATAATTTTCATGTGCACACAATTTTTCATGTTCATATACTTGAAAGTCAATCAGAAATCTCATGCGCTGTATCTATTCTCATGATAAATAAATTTAAATATTTTTCAATATTAATATAATATGTATATACATATATACACATACGGATATGTACAGAACAACATATATGTATATGCATATGTGAATATATATTCATTGATATATGTATATATGTATATATGTATATATACACATCTTATGAATTTAATAGTTATTATAAATTCCGCACAATTATGCACACACGGGCATTCGTTTATTAGTGTGACGTATTTCGTATCGCATGTTATTATTTTCTGTTTTTCCCCACATGCGAACGTTCGTTTCCATTTATATATTAATTATGTATATATATTTATTTGGACATTCTCTCGCACTCTCACGTTCATTTTTCATTCTACGCTTAATAATTTATTCCATTTTATTCTCTATTATTTTTTATGTATTCTCTTTTCCTCTTTCCCTTTTGTCGCCCTAAAAATGGAAACGGTACACTCTCCATGTTTATCCTCTGTATTAATATGTATATACTATGGTAGACAACAACGATTTATCCTACGCATGTATTTAAAACTTTTTTTTTTTTTTTATTTCTGATCTACGTCGTATTTCGTATATGCCGTAAAAATTTTGTATATAAGGATATATAATAAATGTTAAATATTTTTTTTTGTTTTCCTATTTGGTTGTTTCAGTTTCTCATTTTTCATTGTTAATCTTTCTTCTCATTTCTTTTCTAAACTCTGTTCGCGCACATTATTCATCCTAATCGTCGCAGTGGGGGCCAGTATCTTGAGATAAGACGCCAAACTAATACAAATATACATTGATGTTTTGAATTTATGCAATATTCATGAACGTACACATAGTACTTTCTTTTCTCAATTTTATATATTTCCGGTCGCAATTCTATCAAGTATTAAATTACATTTTTCTCTTCACTATTCTCTCTTCATTTCGCAGAACATTCAACAATGCTAAATTATAACAATTTCAACAAAGTTACAATAATTTTGGAAAATGCATTACTGTTATTGTTCTTGTGATCATATAGCGTGTTGTCATACACTTTTTATGCATTTTTGTTTGTACAAATATTCATGGAAAACGATATTCAGTCGTTTTCTCTTTTATTTAATTAATTCATAATTTACTTTTTCACAATAATTTGTGTATATTAAAAATGAAAAAAAAAAAAAAATTATTATATAATGACTACTTGATAAATAACAATAATCATGAGTTGAATTATAACATTAACTGACTCTAAATTCATGTGAGTATGTGTATGTATCTGTACGAGACTACAGACACAGTTAATGACATACAGGCAGCAGGCAGAGTACAAACATTTCGTCTTTTTATTTGTGTTTTTTTTTCTTTCCACACACGTTCCAATACTTTTAATTGTGAGTTTCAATAGTACAAGGGCACTATATATTATACATGTCGAACTGAATTTATTTTCATATTGTACTTCATCTACATATTTAACGATAGAATTCCCGAATGATCAATGGCCAGTCTTAATTCAGTGTACTGTTAATAAATATAGATGCAAATATAGGAAAAAAAATAATAAGAAAAGAAAATATCATCACGTTTATTTGAATGAATGTTAGAGGGATTTTGGAAGAAATACGATTGGTACAGAAGCCATCGAATATAGAGAAAGATATTCATTTTTGTCAATTCAAATGCCAACATGTCATATTAAGTGTAGTCATAATCATTGAATGTTCATCCATAGATAAGTATAGAAAGGCAAATATTGCTTCCATCTCTTTAACTTGATACTGACTCCGAAAGCGTTTTCTCAATTTTTTTACTTCTTTATTCCATTTATACAAAGAATTTTTTCTTCTCGTTCGCTTGATTTTACGTTTGCAGCATTACTCTTATCAATGACTTCATCACGTGATATTTTATTTCATTTCATTTTTTTATTATTATTTTTCTCTTGATTTTGTCTATCGTAATTGTTTTTTATCTAATAAACTAATTGTCAATATATTTGAGGATATTCGCGACAGACATTTTCTCTGTTTTACGCTCATGTTCGAAGCTTTTTATGATTCTCTCTGTTAATCATCCACACATACAGACTTTGAAATACGAGTGGTCGTTGATTGGAAAAGTTTACAATGTTTTCGACGAAGTTTCTTTCATTTTGTTTTTATGTCACTTTGAAAATATTTCGAGAGATTTACAGATGACTAATATAAATATTCAGTATAATTATTTCAGAATTGATGGTCCAAATATTCACAACTAAACTTTTAATTTTGTTCCATTAACAATTAAATAGGTATGTTGCATTATGTTTTTTATTTTTTTCCTCCTTTGTGTCTTTAGTTATTTATTGTAAATGTATTTTTTATTAATTCCGTAAATTTTTTTTGTTTCGTTGGCTTGCTTGTGATGTGAAACATAAAATTATAAATTAATGAATTTGCGTATATAGGGTGATAAACTAATAAAACCTTTTGGACGACGATGTGTATCAATTGCGAGTTGTGTATACACTGCACACAATGATGAATAACTACGTATAAATAACCAGTTAATAATCTATTTATCAACGGTATGTTAAATTGAGTTATAATGCTTCAATTATTTGTTTATTTTTTTTTTTTTTAATTAACTCTCTCTTTTTAACAACGGCGGTGGACGGGGTGAACACTATATGCAATTTCAAATACGTAAACATAATTGAAACAATTTCTTTTCATGTATGATGACAAATTTGAATCGTTTGTCTTGTTATTTTTTTTTTTTTTTTCGGTTTTTCGTTTCCACGTACGATTCATTGAAAAATTCGATACGATAATCATCAAATTGCCCTACCTATTGGTTAAACATTTTTCTTCCTCATTCTTATATGCGTATACATAGATTCATATATGCGTATATAAACATATGTATATGTCATTATTTATTTTTAATAATAAATGACAGTTAAATTTTTTTTCCCCTTTTTCATTATTATTTCGTTATCTTAAAAACATTAACATTCATCTAGATTGCCTTATGAGTGGACTTGCTAATCTAATACCGTTTTATTTTTCTTCTTCATTCCTTTAGTTTTTATTTAATTTCTTCGCTAATGATATACCTAAAATTTAAACGTCTCCCTCTCTGATATGTGCGTTCATGCCTTGTCATGATATAATCACGACAAATATAACTGTTTTATGAGTTATGACGTTTTTCGTTTCGTTTTTTTTTTTTTTCTTTTTTTCCCCATTTATTCATCCATCTAATTCCTTTCTGTTTCCGTTATTGTATTTCCCTTGCTTCATATATGTCATTGTCCACTCTTATATTTCGGTGCATACATCACCCTTTTATTAAAGAATGAATGGAAACAGAAAAAAAAATAGGTAAGAAAGAGATGCAGCGAACACCAGTCTGATATACATGTATCCTAGTGGACACTCTACCCATATACATTTATCAATACATTTCCCTCTCCATTTTCGGTTGAATTGATCTATCGATTTATTATTTGTTTTTCTCGAATCTTACACGAATCAAAATGCCAACAACTTTATAAATTTATTATTTTCTTTTCTCTTAATAATATTTTCGTTAATATTTCAATGTATTTAAGTATTTTGTTCGTTATTATCATCACCACATTTTCCCTGTCTCTTTGTCGTTATCAATGTCGCACATTCACATATTTACCCATGCTTGTGTGCTGTTCAATGTAATAATAAAATATCAATTAAAAATAACAGCATTCCATGAACTGTGCTCGCATCCTCGGTCTGTCTTGCTTGTCCTGTTTTTATTTTTCATTCCTTTGCGTTCTTTATCGTTATGTTAACATGTTCATCATTATTATAATTATTATTATTTCATAATCATGTTCTAAATTCAACTTGAATAGATATATGAGTTATTTTTACTCAGGGTTATTATTAACCAATAATGAAACCTGAATAACCGATAACCAATCATAAATAAATTTTATTAATTTATTGTACAAGTGAAGTCGAAGGGTCACGCAACGACAGACACGAAGCATGAGCCGCAGTCACGTCAGATCTGGGGATTGAGGCTTAATGGAATTTTGAAGGGCGGAGGAAAGAGGAACTGGGACTGAGATGTTGAAGGAAAAGAAAAAAATTCATCATGTAACTTACCAATTCATCATCTGTAAACATGAGACCTGTGAATTCTCCACGGTCCAATTTCGTTTAGATTCCCTCAATCTGAATACTAAGCTCTAATATTTTTTCATTTTTTTTTTCTCTCTTTTTTCGTAATGGGGCGTCGCCACTTCATTTTATTCGCGGATCGATTAACTTCGGGAAGATCGCATTGTGCATAATTCACTAATTTCAATCATAATATTTTCCTTGTATAATTCTCTTGTTTCTCAATATATTCAATTTAAATTATGTATATATTGTTGTTGTCGTCCTTTCTCAAATTTATTATTATTATTATTATTATTTTCCTTACACCTAGGCAACTACCATACCGAATAACGTTATATATTTTTATTTTTTGCGCTCGTTTCATATATATGTACTACGGACAATTTCAATCGATATGCGGTGAATGCAAGTGCACGTTATCATGTTGTATATGAATAAATAAATGAGCAAATAAATAAATGAACAAATGAATTCGATATAGAGTAGAATCGAATCACTGCCAGTTTTATGTGTGGGTTTAATTCTTTTTATTTTCTTGTCATTATCGTTTTTTTCTAAATTTATTCCGAGGACTCACCGATGGCCAATTTATTACCGACATCCATTCATCATCCATTTTATACAATCTTTAATTTTTTTACTGTTAGTCTACTATTTCATTATCAGCAGTAATTAAGTAATTTGAATACATGGTATCATCCCGATGAAAAAATCCCATTGATTCAAACGTAACTATATTATAAGATTTAATAACCAATTAGAGATTCACATCGAAAGTTCGACATGAAACAATGGAATTTGATAGAAGCAATGGGACGTTTTGAGCAGAAATTTCCATGAACGCACACGTGCTGATTCTAACAATGTTTTATACATCTGATAATCAACAAACACGGCGTATGATATAGAACGTTACAAAACAATAAGTCAAAATCTTCGATCGGTATTCAGAAAAAAGTTAATGAAATGAAATATCATGAAACTTTGTTTTTATTTTCGTTAAAAAGTTTCACGATATTTTTCTTCATACATCCTCCGTCAAGTGAGCCTAAGTTTTACTGTATAAGTCTTTAACGCTTAAGTCAATAGTATTCAAGCTGTGAGCATTCATATTTGTCTTCATGATTAGACATTTTTTTCTTCATTGGTTCGGTATTATTAGATGCATATTTACATTCAAAAACGTTCGAACATTACCACTCAATTTATTTTTTTTTTTTTCTGGACTGCATTTACAGACTGGTTGATTTTCTCATTGATTTCCGTCACGCCTGATCTTAATGGATAATAATTTTAAATTCAATACATTTAACTTTCTTGGCAATTCTATGAGTTAGGCCGCAATTAGGCGCGAAATTGTGCAATTTTTTTCACCTCTCATTTTATATTGAATCAAACATAAGACAGCATCTAACACCACATTGAAGTTTCATATCAACTTTTGTTTTTTCATTATTTTATAGCTACATCAAGCGAGAAATTTTGAATTATAATTTTATACAGTGGTAATACGAATATTTTTTTTTCCCCCAATTCAGAAAGTTCCTACACACTTGAGACTATGTTTCCGTCTTTTTTTTTCTATTGCATCGAAAAGAATAAAATTTAGGATGAAATATGATAATTATCTCCTATGATTGTAATTAAAACACTCGAAATTGAAAATTCTAATTCGCCCATTTTTAATAACCATATTCTATATACTAAGTTTCTCTCAAATGTCGACTGAATTGACATCTTTTATTACGATTTTTTTTATTTTATTTTAATACAAAATTGCGAAAAATTTAATCTTATCGACTATTATAACGTTTGCGGTAGCGCAATAAGCGTAAACGGAGCTCAATTGAGTTACCAATGTCGAGTGTTTTAATTTATAGAATGAAAATAATTAAAATGAAAATTATTGCAGAATAATTTCTATAGCAAATGTGATGCATCATTCAATCTGTAGTCAATAAATCGTGGGTACTATTCACTAGATAGAAAGACTATATAAATGAGCACTTCCATTCGCCAAAGCGATTTCTTCCTCTTTTTCCCTTTTCTGTCTGTTTGTTCAAGGTTTATACATATTTACAGAGCTCGCTGAAATAATGTAATAGACTAACGGTGTAATCATAAACATTGATGTATTTTTGCGAAAGTTCCTGTTTGTGGATTTCGGTAAAAAATTGGCCCACACTTCTTAGTATGATCGGTGAGCCAACGCAACGATTTATTGCAATTGATTTCATGTCAAACAATTTGAACTTTTCCTAAGCCGGACAAACAAATATTTGATACTCGAACATCAGCGATACGGCAACAAAAACGAAGTAGAGTAAAAACATGGTGAAACCGAGACCTCTATTCATTCGCCATTTGAAACAAGCAATACTCATGATTACGAAGATCAGCATACAGAAGAGTATGGCGATGCTGCACACCATTCCAACTGAATTCACCTCCACTGGTTTGCCATAAATGATACCGTAGATTAGCCACGGTACTGGAAGCCTGCAAATTACAATACTCGTCTATTATAATCGTTATTTGTATTGTATTCTTTGAATAATGAAGATGAAAAGATTCAGGTTCGAGTATTACACATCAATTTTCTTCTTATTCCATCAAAATAACGCGAAGAACCTTTTAAATGCACATTGAATCGATGTTCAGTGATTCTTTTTTCACCTTTGTACTTGTCACATCATCCTTATTTTTCAATATTAAATTAATGTAATGCGCCCGTTAAATACAAAATGTTGGGCTACTCAAACAACTCTGCTACTATCTGCTCATTGATTATGTAATGAAGTAATGCTCTGATCATTGTCTTACCCATTAATGTTCTCAACGTATATGATAGATCATACTTTGTGAAAATATTTTTCCACTTCCTGTCATATCAAGGACTCTATTCGTTGCTCTTCCTTATCTATATTTCGAATCCTACTACAGTCCTTCCCTCTCGGATATATTTTTTCTTTTATTTCCTATTAATCATCGTAATCCAATCCTATTCGTATTTCTTTCGAATTCTACTACATCATACTTTGTATCGTGTTTTTCTAGTAACACCGCTGCCCGGAGGGAGCTACGCCCTTGGGCATAAATAAACTCCTGATGCTCAACTCTCTTCCCTCTTCACTACCCTCCAGAAAACCACTGATGGGTGAGAAATGCTTCTTCACATGCTCTGCTAAAGCTTTATGTTGGGAATTTGAAAAATTTTCTTACAAATGTAATCAATCAAACTTCTTGTGTGTATAATCAGATTAACAAGGAGGAAAAATATTAATCAATGCAAGAAATCAAATATACGCAAACGGCGCTGTATAGAGAAGCAAATTGACCTATTTTTCATTCCAATGTTTCATTGAAAATATAAATATGAATTTTTCCGGAGAGAATTGACAATATTTCTCGAGTTCATCAATCAAATTAACTGCAGAATAATTAGCTTTCAACTAAAAAAAGTGATTGAATTGAGGAACCAGATGGTGAAAAATGAGAGATAGCATCGGACTGACCTCACTTTCAAATCAATATATCATGGAATTTACGAAATTCATCGGATACAGTGATGTTATATACATATAGGCTTTCTATAAAACTGATAAAGCTCATTTCATCATTAAATAATATGATCTGAACGTTTGCGGCATTCACTTAGCATGCAATAAAGTGTACGATACTTATCGTCGGATCAAGTTGTTTATTTCGCATGTTTAAAAACTATCGGCTATCACTGCATATATCACTGTCTCTAAAACGTTCCTTCTTATATGAAATACATTGAGAGATTCAAATATTCCGGCTTGAAATTTTAACAATTGGCCTCTGCACAATACCCTTTCTTCAGATTTAGTGTAATTATGATAGATTCACAACAGAAATGAATCCAATGATGAATATATAGCTCTTTTGCGACTGGGTGTAAATGAGTCTAACATCTAAATAGAAAAATGTGAAAGTGACAAATTCAGTCGAAGGGTTGGAAATTGAAATTCATGTTGGAGAATCTTGATTAGACATCATCAGTCCTGATTATAAATTTATGAAGATCCTAAATCTTAAAATTTGGTTTGTCTCTCTACAATTTCATTTCTTACGAATCTTTCATGAATTATTTAATATCATGAGAAAAACAGTATTGTTTCATTCTCATATTAGAGCAGTGAAATACGATTATTTGTATTCATTTATCACTAAAGTTCCAATGTTAAGGGGCACACCTAGTGTAGAATTAACAAAAAATCGATTTTTTGGGAATTAAAAAAAAAACTACTGTATCAGTTGTTTTAAATTTTTGAGGGTATATTTATACATATTTTAAGAAGAAGAGGAAGGTGAATTATATGGGTCTGGAATAGCAGATTAGCTGTAAGTATGATTTTAATCCATTCATAACAGTGAAAACGATCATTTTATCTTTAAACGCGTTTTTCTCGAAACAGCATTTTTCGAATTTGCTGCAGTGATTACTCGGAGACAATTGATCCGGTCAATATCAAATTTTTTCTGCATATTCTGTATATAATTCTCCATACAACGACCTACCAGTTTTTTTGATCTGATCAAAAATCGAATTTTGGCAGGCCAAAAACGACCACATTTTTTGGCTAAAATTCCACTTTTTTTGTAAAAACGCCGCCATTTTGTCAATTTTTAATTTTTTTTTTCGACCGTAGGTCATTATACGGACAATATCATGTAGTTTGACGAGAATTTTTTTTTCTGAGGTTTCAGCGTTGTCGGAGATCGCGTGTAACTTGAAAAATATTTCATTTTCTTCTTCAAAAATTTTACTATGTATTCATAAAATATGTATAAATATACCCTCGAAATTTAAAAACAATTGGTACAGTAGTTTTTTTTTTAATTCCCGAAAATCGCCTTTTTTTCAATCTGTCACACTAGGTGTGCCCCTTAATTAACTTGCAATTGACGATCCTCAATTTATCTACAGGATTTTACATTTGCAACCAGCCATGATGGTTGCAATCCATCTAGGCATTATTTTTTTCCGAATCTCAAAGTTCAACCTCATTTTTGTCATCAATGATCCTTTAATTCTTTTTTCCATCAAACTTCAACTAATTCGTGGAAAAAGAAAAATAGTAAGAAAAATGTATGCACAGATGGACGGGAGCTGAATGAATCGAAGGAATGAACAGTTGAAATTTTTCAAATGGACTTGGCTCCCACAAATGAAGCGAAACGACTGGAATACGAAATTTATTCAAAAGTTTTGGAGTGCAGATGGAGTAATATGGAATATTGAAGCGCACTCAATAACCAATTTTAATGTCTCTTTATAAGTTAAAAACCCTCATGATGAATTTGAAAATGGTCGAGTACGAGTATGTAAAAATTGACGATAATTTTGACACAATGTCAATTAAATAAATGAATTAAAGTTGTCTCATGATTCTTACCCAACAGTTACATCGAATATGTTACTACCGACGGAACTGGATACAGCCATGTCGCCAAAACCTTTTCGGGCAACAATAACGCTCGTTATTAAATCGGGAATACTCGTACCAGCGGCCAAAAATGTAAGACCCATTACTTCCGGTGGTATTTGCATTGTATCACCAGTGACATTTGCCCACCATACCATTAGATACGAGTATGCTGCTATCCAGAATATCGATCCTATGAACGTCACTGCGAAGAATTTTTTACCTGAGAAACAAAAGAACGACCAGTGGTAGAGATGAATTATAGTCTTGATTATCAATCATTTGTTAATTCTTAATTCCTGGTATCAACTCAATTTTTATCAGTCTTGTGAAAGTGAACATGGGTGTCAATAAATATGTAGTCATTTTATTTATCATAGATTACCTCGTGGCGTTCGCGTGTCGGGTAGAGTGAGCCACAAAGGAAATAATATAGGCGCGACTAGAATATAGGTGAATCTTTTCTTTGGACTACTTGGCCAACCCATGTCTAATGCCTCTGGCGGCTCATCTTCCTCACCCTGTGCAAGCGACAATGCGAGAATTATTCACACATACGATATATGTGTCTGAATATTTATGTTTAATGTATCAGGTGGAATAAACATTTTATTAGATGCATTTTTATAGTCTAAAATATTGAAAAGATGAATTTTTCTGTTCAACTGACTGATTCAAGGCCAGCATCAAGACCAGCAGTTATCCCACCATTAGGAAGCTCCTGGATACCGGCAGTTGTACCCGCGGTAGTTGTCGTCGTAGTAGTTGTAGTTGTACCTTGAGAGCTCTGTTGAAGTTGAAGAGCTGTCTCCTTTGAGACACTGCCTGAGTATTGTGCCGATGTTGATGTTGCCGCGCCATTTTGAGGCTTTGTCGCATCCAAAAGCACTTTGAGCGATGCTATTGCGTGTAATTGTGTTGCTTTCTCATCTACTTTACCTGCAGTATTAAACCAATAATAATTATTCAACCTATCTCATATTTTGATCATCAAACATTTATGGAAGCAAATTGAAGATGAGATGAGATGAGATCATAGTATTTCGACTTAATTGTGTTGTTGTTTCACAAGGAAATGTTTTAGGAGATTGTTGATTAATTTGTTAAGGATCTTCTGTGATTGCAAAACAATATAATATCGGTATAAACGCAGCGCTTTCACTAAAACATATACCAAAAATTACCAATGATGTTACCAAGTGACGATTAAATTGATCCATTTTTAATTGGATCACAGAAAACATACATATATAAAATACAGCTACTCATCATCTCTTCAAGCTATGCAAAAGTGAGCGATATTTTTATCTCCCCAGTGTTCTAAATTTTATCAGCCAGTTCTTCACAATATGAGTTCTTTTGATGAAGAAAAACGGATCCTAATAACTGCAGATTAAATGATAATAAGACGGGAAATTTCTGAGAATACTTTTGTAATGTATTTTATCGTTCCGAGATGAATTATCTCGTGACGCAAAAATCTGATGATCTACTCAGCATTACCTCCGCGCGGTATGATTCTCAATTGCTGCCACTATGGTAAAGGGTAATATTATTTTTCATCTCCTTAACCTCACATTCATACAGTTAATATCAGAAACTATCTAATTGGGCTGCGATATTTAAGACTTGATGCTTTTATGAATCAAATGAATTTGAATGTGTCCATTTGAAAAAAAAAATTCTGTCGTTTTATATCAGCCATTCTTTCGATATAACTTTTACTGGGAAAAATAATTTATTCAACAGATCTTCATAAGTTTGACATTATCAAACTTGACTATATTGGAATATCTTAGATGAGATATTTTCAACATTTTTGCCCGTCAAATACGACATAACTGAGTTTTTGTTAATTTTCAAGAACTTGGTTGTTCGATTCCCCTTTTTCGAAATTCAAATTTTTTTATGGTTTGTCTGTTCAGTTTTATGATGCGTTCTCACTCAACATATATGTTTATATGATAATAATTATTAGTATTTTTTTGAAACTTAGGAATTGATGTTCACTTTACAATTTGGAGTTCTCCATAACGAAATAACTCAAGAATATTTCTCTTTCTAGATTTTTCTTTCAATGTGTTTATTCATCATAAGGTGACATTAAATAAAATTTAATGTCGATAAAATATACCCACCAAAATAATGCAGTAAAACGCGGAGAAATCAAGCTGATTTCTATTTTGGCCCAGGGATTCTAAACGTTTTACTACACTAAAATCAAACGCCATATCCCAATGGGCAGTCAATCGACATTTGGGCATGTATATATACACACATACACGGTAGCGTTCTTCGCTCTGCCTTTTTTTCTTTACTACGACCACTGCTACCACCATAATGATTATCGGAAAACGATCAATTCTCTAAACGGCTCGTGAGAGAAGGAGAGAATGGAATGAGAGAAAGCTCCTGAGAAAGAGGCTAGAGAGCACGTCCCGAAGGATCGAATAGGCAAGCGAGTGAAACGCGCATACTACATGGGCCAAAGGAGGCTAAGGTCGCCAGGGCGAATGAGCGCGGCCTGAAGCGCAACGCGATAAAACTATCGACCGTTCAAGCGGTAGCCGGCTTGCCATGCTTCATATATATATATTGGGGTATTTTTATTGCTACAATAAAGAAGGAAGAAGATGAGTTTGTTATACGTAGACCAAGATGGTTTTTAACAAATGAAATTTGAGGATGTATGTAGAGACACTTGGATGTGACGTTAACGACAGAAGGAGAATTGAAGGATGAGAGAGACAATTTCTGATGCGGCAAACTAACTCGTCTCTCCAAGCATCGTTTGGACTACTTATTCAACGACCTGAACTCCTCAAGGATCACTCATACTATGAAGAGTTGTGAGATTTTTTTTTTCTCCCCCCCCCCCCCCTCTTTTTTTTAATAGGTTCATTAAGTTGGATAGAAGTCATTTAGAACTTTATGTACTATTTGAACGATGGTTTGTGTTAAACATTGAAAATATATAGATATGTATGTAGAGCTTGCTGACAGATATAATAAAGGTCGTTGTCACGCGCCGACGCGACAGATACAATCGAAGTCGATTGTTATCTGACAGAAACATTTTTTACTTTTTCCCATTTTTTATCTTTTTCTACTTCATCTGTGCTGAATGCATTGAGCGGTTAAAACGGGACATTTCATTTAGATCGTCTAGAGGAATGTGAAGTGGTGGATATCAGTGTGAATGTGGCGAATATCTGGAGTAGGTTTTTCTTTCTCCTTTTATTTTTTTGAGTCAGCCGAAACGGTTATGAAGAACAAATGCCGTTTTGCGATGGCGGGTGGATTCGAGAAGCCAGCGGCGACACATGCTTGGAGGTTGAGAATGTGTGGTGAAGATAAAAGGAGGGATGGAGAGTGAGGAACCATGGCGACTCGATATTTCGCGCATTCCTACTCTGCACCGCCTGGCTGGAATGTAGCCCGACACATATTTTCCCCTTTCGCTGATATACCCATCGTTGTCATCTTAGTAATCGGTGCATTTCTCCTCACATCACTAACATATACCGACGTCGCGTCCAAGACGATATGACGGGAAAAAAAATGATAGCGACAAAGTAGTAAAGAAACCGTTGCAATCTCATGCAAGATCGTAAAGGAGCCCTGTAGCACACTACTGAGATATATTCGATTAGTCCTAATCTAAATCCTGTCATATATGAGAAATAATTAGTTATGTTCCGTTGGAAATAAAGTATTAACAGATGCGTGACAAAAATCTACATAAAATTCAATGTGGAAAAAAAAAGACGTTGACTATGCAAAACAATTAATCTTTTCCTCACAATTGATCATTTTTCCTTATCTTATTTCAAAGTAATTAATTTTAAGTAATCACCACATGAAAGATTAATCATGGCAGCATTAGAATTGTTTCAATTCAAATTCCATCAATCCATCTTTTTTCATCATTATTATTGTGTTTTATTTTTCATTTCGTATCACTATGTTCAGTGATGTTCGAAAAGTAAGGTTGGAGATAATTCTTCAGAACATTACATTCAATTCCTACTTTTAAATGATTCAGTTCCATTGATATACCAACGTAATGATGTTTTCAGATCTGTGATGATTGTCATACTCCATGAATTCCAGTAATTATGATCACTAATTTCGTATGGAAATCGCGAGATTTTAATTGCGTTATGCAACAAATATTCCCAAAGGATACGAAGCGACTGTGAACAAAAACATAATTGCATCAATTCTTGCGAGTTCTGTGACGCCGAAAAAATAATATTTTGTAGCAAAGCTATTACATGAGTAATTCATCTAAAACCAAATATTTCATGGACTAATTACTGAAACTAGAATAGCTTTGGTGAATTCACCAAAATCAATTTTTTCCAGGACGACAATACAGTTGTCATATTATTTATATCTGATTTAGGAAATGGCGAGAAGAGTCAGGCGAAATGAGGCCGTCTGGAGGAGCTGAGCGTTTACAAGTGATGTCATATAATATTCTCGCTATCAGTGATTTTCGCTTCTACTTGGCTGGTTTCCAAAAAAGTGATGCATCACAATTTAACTTGACAGGGCGTTTCGTCATTTGTTCAATTGTTATAATTGATTAAATTCATCGTTAACACACGAGCTGCATGGAGATGCAATATTCTACCTCCAAAAATATTATTTCTATCATAAAGACTATTTTTTGGCAATTAGATCAAGAATGAATGTCATTAGCGATTACAGTTCAAATTTTGAGACTTTCTTCAAGGTTATAATACAAAGACGTTCGAATCCAATGAAAATATTATTGACGAAGTGGCATAGTGATAGGATCAATTTTCCTTTTATCTCCTACATATGACATTTTTCGCAAAATATCATTTATAAATAGTTATTCAATCACCAAACAAAAGAGGAGAGGTCGCGAAGAAATGTAAGAAATATAAATGAAAAAGTAAAAAAAAAAGAAGCAAATAAAAAATAATAAATAGAAGTGATAAGAAGGGCGCCTCGAGAGCTTGCAAAGTGTACAGTCGCTAGTAACGATCGATAGAGCGGTTTGTAGGTCAGGGTCTCGATACACTCGCTCTACTCGCGACCAGGTACGTACTTTGAGGGGTCGGACGGGTTGGGAGGTGAAGGGTGGAAGGGTGGGCGGATTGCAGAGAGACAGGCGGAGAGAGAGAGAGAGAGAGAGAGAGGGATACACTTCGAACAGGGATATATGAGAAGTGTGTAGAGAGGTGCGGGGGCCAACGATTCACTCGTGATCGTTGCAAAAGCAGAAGCAAAAGCGTCTGGCCTATATTATCGAAATGCAGGACTCAGCATCAACGGCTCTCACTGTCCTCTCTACCTGTCTTCCCCTCTATCCCTCACCACCTACTTCTTCTTGTTTCTTTGCATATTCCCATTTTTTCCTTTTTTCAATATCACAAAAGATATTCTCACCTTCGATGGAGAGGTTTTGAATACATAAACATCATATGTGTGCATGCTTTTCCGCCTTGTTATTCTGTGTATATACACATCCAGTGAAGAAAAATGGTATGAATCATTGTGTTAGAATTTGATTTGGAACAGTTATGCTGCTTAAAATGGAATGAGATATGAATCAAACTTTCTTCAGTAAATTTTCGTTTAAAAATTTATGGAATTGAAATTCAGAATTATTTTGATATTTGTAATTTGATAAATGTTCGTTAAATCCTGTTGTGACAATCTGGAGAGAATGTGTTGATGAAAAAGGGATGAAACTTTGTCGAGAAATATACATAGTGTCATAGCTGCAAGATGAGATGGACCCTATAGTTTATACCTGTATAATATCCAATCTCAATTCCTTCGACGATCGTATGGTTTATAAAATTTGATAAAACTGTTGATGTTGTGTTGTGAATATACCGTTATTCAGTGTACTGAATAAAGTGATTTCATCGAAATGAGGTCAAGATTTGGGAGAGGTTGCATCCATTATTTGATGACTTGTAGATTTCATGTGGATTTGAAAAAAGTTTCTGATCGAGTATACAAACTTGATTTAGATTCATCACCATCAATTTTGTCAGGTGTATGGACACACGTATTCAATGTTGAATAGTTCACGAGAAAAAAAAATGACAATTATAATGTTGATAGATTGTCTGTGAAGGTGTGGGAAAAAAAATTGAAAGAAGGGCAATAAGCAGGATCAATGACGTACAACATCTTTATTGTGTATAGTTTCTTGGATATAGGGGAAAGGGGGTGAAAGTTGGGAGGGGTGTGCTGGCCATGCAGTCAGGCGAGAGTGATAGAGTGATGGGGGTATACCGGCACGGGACTGACCGTCGTGGAGCGGATCAATCGTGTGGATCATCAGTTGCAATAGGCCATGCCGAAATCTAGCGTGGCTTTCTCTTGATGAATGGTGATGGGTGCCACTAGGATGTGATGATTCACAACCACCTTGGCCGCTGCTGCTACCGCCGCGACTGCTACATCCAACATCAACTTGTATTGCAGCGCCACTATTTCCACACGCACCTGACGCACCGCCTACGCTTGTTTCGCTGCTATTCGTTGCGTTCGGATGCTGCTGAAACACATGAAAATATTTTTTTTTTTATTTTAGTATTTAACTTCTGTGAACAATACGATAAATGTTAAAAAGTCAAAGGTATAAATTTCAATAATTTAGTTTTACGGTGGATAAGAGGGTTTTCTCTTACTGATGTTTGTGGTTTGTTTGATGTTCATGATCGAGTAGTGAGGGAAATCTCTCAAAGAAATTATGATATTTCAAGGGCAATGAAACGGGAATTCTTATGCACCGAATTTTTCACCAATAATTGTGAGATCTTTCCCATATCGATTTTTTACATCGCACTCTCTGTTTGTAATCGAAACTATAACGAAAAAACCACTTCATCCAGCTATTTTTATTTGTTCCATTTCTATAGAATAATAACGGGAACAAAATTCCAATGTATATGAATGACCGTTGTAGATTTTTTTTTATTTTCATGTAAAATTTCCCATTACTATTACAACATTAAATCATACTCAATTCAGTATTGTTAATGGTGAAGGGAATGATAATAATTTGGCGAATGTCGAGCTGAATAGAGGAACATAAGAATAGATGTTTCCACGTTTTTGATTATTATAGTGAGATATAGGGATGAAAAGCTTATTCTTCTACTATCACAACTATATGTTTTTCCACCTCATTTTTTTTGTTACTCCTTTTACCCACTTTTTTCTCTTTCCCGTTGTTACTTCTCTCTTATACATACACATTCCAGCCACTATATATGACCATACACAATAGAAACTTCTCGAGGTGGTTACTTTGCGAGGGTTAATTGCAGTGAGTGCCGAGAAGTCGGTCAGCTACCGTCAAGACTCGAGAAATATATACATATATGTAGTAGGTACTCTGTCGCTTTTGCACACCGACTATCGATTTGACTCGGCTCAAATATATATATATATATATATATATGCGCATATAAAACCGATCTTGATATCCGCAGTTAGGTCAACTGTTGTCTATCGAAAAATTAATTATCAATATGAATTATTTGTACACTTTGTATAGTAGAAAAAAAAAAACAGATATAAAGTTGAAGTGAAACGTGGCTAATCGATACAGCAAAATTGCGAGTCGAGATTTTAACAAAATATTCAACTACAAACATACAATAATAATAATGAATAATAATAATGATAACGAAAATATAAATCGTGACACAGATTTGAAGGGAAGATAGGCATAGAGTGTGGCTGATTCGTGCGTGACTTGTTCTACTTGAAGTGCCCCCACGTGTCGAGTAGTATACGCACGACATTGGTCAGCGCTGTACAATTTCAGTTCTCTCAAATATAAAATAATTTAATTCGAGTCCAATTAATACTCACATTGTTCTTGTGAATACAAGACTATTCCCAGTTATCTTTTATCTAAGTGAATAAATTTTTTTTTTTTTTTTTCATCTATCAGATGTATACAATTTAAATATTTATATAGGTTCAATGATAATGGGTTATGTCTGACAGGGTGAAAAATAGTTTATAAAGAGATATAGTTGTAGCATTATACTGATAAGAGAAGATTGAAGATACACATGCGACTCACCAATGCCTGGGCAGCGCTCTGGTGCTGCAAGCAAGAAATACCCAGTTATACTATAAAGTCGCAATATTTGACAAAAGACTTTTGGTATATAAAATGTACATGTGTATTTGTATGTGCGTGGGCGATAAAATGGATGACAGAGTTATATACATGTCCAAACTAAGAATAGAGTCTATTGTATGTAGTATGGTAAAAAAAAAAGAAAGAAATTATGAATGAATATCTTCACTTAACATTATATTAAAATTGCAAATATAGAAAATGTAAAACTTTTTCCTTTTTTTCTCGAATCAAAGTCTTTGACAGTTAATTGTTTCGTGTGCAATCAACGAGAAAGTACGTGATGATATAGCTACGTCAATGCACGTATGGTGCTTTAAACGAGCAAAGTTGAAGGTAAGCATTATTGATTAGTTAAATGTTCAATTGTTGTTTGTGAGTATTTATATGCTGTGCGATAAGTGAAAAACATTATTGTCTATTTGGATTGAATGTTGAATTATTGATAGTTAGAGGGAGTCAGTTATGGGGAACATTCAAAGGGTATTATATTTTTTCATGTTGGAAATGACAAAATTTGAGTAATATTGGTGAAAATTATATTTTCACCATTTATTCGTTGCAAATTAATTCTTTGATTTTTCACTCAACTTTTCTCGGTCAGTTACAATCACCCGTTATCTAAATCGTAGCAATTCATTTATGCATTCGTGGCTTACGATGATGTTCAACAAAACATCCACTGAGAGTTTAAAGTATCCTTTGAAGGACACAACATCAAGTCTATGCAATAGAACGTCGAGATGTGCTTGTAGCATCTGCTTAACTCGAAACACACCCTCGTCAGATGTCCGATGGAATATTATTATTGGGAGGTACCCTCCGAAACTTTTTTCCTTTCCAACCTACTACCTTTTATGAGTATCTTCCATGAATTTCATCGAAAAAACTTAGGCAATGAAAAATTTATAACTGCCATGGGCTTATCCTGGATAATATTCTCACTAGAAATGTTATATAAAGAAATTCATAACAAATTTAGCGATATTCACAGTACATTCTGCAATGTTCGACTCATTTTATGGAAATGGGTAATTGTCATATTAGAGTCATTCGAGACTGATGCGGGTGAAAAAAATTGTGCTGAAATCTAAGTAAATTTTGCCGGAGCTATAACTCTTGCATTATTTCCCTCGTGTTGCCGGATTGTTAATTAAAATTGACGACTTTATCGAACGAATGGAAAATATAACAATTTCATATCATATTTGCGATAGTTTGTATAATTTCATAAAGAAAAAATCGTATTTGTAGCATTTATTATGGTGCTTTCCCTGGTGGGATTATTTGAGCACATCGTTTGCTAACATTGTATTGCTTGAATATGTGCTATTCTATCATTTTTATTAGGAATCAAACAAAACTAAAATTGAACATATAAATAGTCCCGGATTCATGGCTATAACAATTGTATGAATAGATATGTAAATGGCGTCATCTCTTCTGGGTAGAAATTTCTCACGGGATTGTAAGAGAATTTGATTTTTCTTTTTTCATATTTTTATTTATTGTTATTGCCACCATCCCTCGGGTGGAAAGCCTCGTGAGTTCACACGTTTCTATGCACAAGGGAATTTGCCTATGGCATATTGTTCTGACGAAAAAGTCAGTTGAAATATTCAAAGATTATTCACATTTCTGCATCAAATCAAAATTAGATGGGGGAAGTTGAAATATCAATAAATAGAGCCAAAAAAAAGGAAAATTGCAAAAAACGATCTGAATGATGACGTTCTTGGCCCTGTAGTCACCAGGAAGGAAGTGGATGGAACAAATGCTGTTATCAGCAACAATACATAATATATAAATATATATATTCGTGATAATCTAGATATGTTTGTAAAATACAATACAGTGGGTTGCATAGATAGCTGATATCACCATATTTTTCCGCCTACTTCAGCCTTCCCAATCTTCATTTAAATATCTTTCTATAAATTTTTTTTTTGCTTTTTTATCGAATAACAATTGAAAACTACTCGAATCTCCCAGGAAGGCTGACAGTTTGAAAACCAAAATTTCATATTATTATATGTCAGTTGTGAACATGAATTATATAACTAATCAAATAGAATTGACAAATTCTTACATCGTCATGATTTGTAATGATAATGAACGAAAAGACAGAATGGGAGAAAGAGAGAGAGAGAGATAGGAAAAATAGATGAATTTGATTGATGCCGAGATGAGAAATGAAATGAAAAATAAATGAATGCACTCACCGATGGCATCAGTTGGTCGGTCGATCTAACTCTAGTGACTTTATTTCTGTATAATATCCTCTTGACCAATTTTTCCATTGGTTGATTCCACTTCATGAAACTAACGTAGGCCAAATAAAAGCAAAATAATACAAGTGCCTCATACCAATGTATAAAATTATCGCGAAAGAAATAAATGAGTGTTAACAAACTTGCGCTGTAAAATGTGCAATCGCGAAATAACGGCCACCATGTCAATGACAATACCGTTTTAGAAAATATTGCACACATACCAATAACAAATAATATATTAAAAACGGCTGAACCAACAATAGTGCCAATACCAACATCATCAAATGATACAAATACACCAATTATTGATGTGAATAATTCTGGGGCGGAACCACCGGCTGCCATGAACGTTGCGCCCGCTACGTCATCAGCTATTTGAAATTTTTCGATAATAACATCCAATGAGGGTACGAAAAATTCATCGCAAACAATTGCGAGAGCAACAAACATATAAACAACACCAAGTACATGTAATACCACCGCACCCCGTCGTCTTTCCTCAAATGTAAATAAATCTCGCGGGAATAACGGTACTTTTTCCACTGTGACATTATCAATATTTGTGTCGTTCATTCCTAATTTAACATAATGATGAAGATGATGTAGCGTTGCATTATAGCCATCATATACGCTACCGCTATTGCCTCGACCGCCTCCTCCACTGTCACCGCCACCACCACCGCCACCATCGCGATTCACGTGGCCATGTTGAGTAGACGATGTTATATTTGAATTAATTGTGAGTGTAGATGCGGGCGAGGCTTGACTAGGAAGTAACAGAACTGGATTATTGGGCGCGGGACGATGGCCCCTCGTTGAAGATGTCCATGCTGCAATTATCATCACCAGCGTGGCCATCAATTTTCGAGTTAATTTTGTGATGTTGCAAACCCTCATGTTTGATATTTATTATCGCACACACACACACACACTGTCAAAAATATTTAATCAATTTATTATTTGGAGTTTTTTCAGATATATTTCTCAAGACCATT
This sequence comes from Meteorus colon, assembly GCA_030523085.1. NCBI lineage: Eukaryota > Metazoa > Arthropoda > Insecta > Hymenoptera > Braconidae > Meteorus > Meteorus colon. The sequence continues at coordinate 170,395 of JAPYZH010000282.1, forward strand.
CGGTTGGTTCTTGATTTATCGTATTATGACACTTCACTTCACTGCCTTCATTCACGAAATTCATTTGACGGTCACTGATCATCATTATACCGGCAAACTCATTCATGAATACGCGCACACATACGCACAAATTCTGCTACAATACACAGATGTTTTCTTTTCCTTTGCTGTTTTATCAAGGAACAATTGACGCTCTTGTCAATTTCCGATTCGCATCCTTCAGAGAACGATAGAGTGATTAGGAGCGGCAGCACTCTGACTTCTGCAACACAGAGAGACAGAGGGAAAGAATCAAGGACTGAACACCACACATCAACATATGCCAAAGCAAACTCTCTCTCTCTCTCTCTCTCTTTCTCCCTCTCTATCTCTCACACACATATACACACATTCATACACACCCCCAACATTTGCACATACGCCCATATATATATATATATATACGATGCAAACACGAAAAAAGAAATAAAATTTTCACCTCTCATTGAAAAACATCCATCATTCTTCCAATTTCAATAAAATTCATTTATTCGTTATAATTTAAAATTTTCTTTCATGTTATCCACATGCACATTTACTCTGCCTCTCTCATTCACACACATACACAATAATAAATATTTGTTGTCGTGTGATGTATACTTTATCATCCATATCGTAATGAAGTTCACTTTTGATGCCACATTTATATTAACAATTTTGTCTCACAATGATGACAGATAATAATATTTCGGGCACAATAATCTTCAGTATCGTCATAATTGTCATAATCGTCATCTACAGGAGCAGCAGAACGGCGTCGCCGCCGCGATGCCCGCCCGCTGCACACTGAAACAAACCCGCTCCCATTCTCATTTCCCCGTATGTACATAAACGTATATCAACTGTACATACATTCTTGTACATATGAACGGCCTTATATACCAGCGACGCGTCGCGCGTTACTCCCTACACACACGTTCAATTCCTTCCTTTTTGCACTGCACTCGCTCTCTATGTGGAGTATATACCCTACATCTCTGTTGCCCAATCTCTATCGCAAATGCGCTGAGCGCGTCCTCTTTCCCTACCAACGGAACATTTTCGTCTCGCACTATACAACATTGTCCTTTGGCCCAAAACCCACCTTCTTCACTGTATTTCCATCTTTGTTTAATCCACCATCAAGTCAACGCACAATCGCTTCAGGTGCGAGTGAGACAATTTGTATGTCCATGCGATCGCACATGCGCATTTTATCATTTTGTTGAAATTCACTCGTGTATGAGTAGGATAGAAAGGAATGGAAAACTGAAAAAAAAAGACAGTTGGAGTTAACGGCGGAGAGGAAGAGGGTGAAAAGTGTGCGCGCGCGCGTGCGTTCTAAGTCACGAGACAAACCCCTGTATACCGGGGACCAACCCGCTCGATATTGGAGAGTCGACTCAACCGTTCTCCGATGTATATAATAGTACGCTCTATGTATTCATACACATACAAACCTCTACACATCCCTTCTCTATCTCTTTCCGATTATAAATTGCTATACATAGAATGTATATGGCACTCATACACCATATCTATCTTTTTTCTTTTCTTTATATTCTCTTATATTTGTTTTTTTTATTATTTTTCGCCGTTAAGTTATTGAAAAAACCATTTAAATAAGACTAAAATGAAGTTTTGTCATTTTTTTACGTAATCATAATCTGACAATGTCGACGTATATGAATTTCTCATAGAAATATTTTTTGTTCTGTTGTCCGGTGTTGATATATTAGCTACAAAATATTGGTGATGGCTGATGCGAATCATTTGAAATGTGGTCCTCAGTGTATTGCAGAAAATGACAAATTATCACGGCTCATTAATTTTCAAGTCTCAATTCAACAAAATTCTATCGATCTTATACGTTTCTGGTAGTTTCAATCCACTTATTTACAGAAGGACTAGACAGCACAACTTGGAAATTGGATATATTCTATATGGTTGCATTGGGTTTAGAAATGGTCATATGATGTCGTTTCAGGTGTATAATCGAATTCTATATATTGTGAGAGTGGGTGAAGGAGAGAGGCTTCCCGAGGAATCAATGAATTAATTTCTATACATGTAGTTGAAGTTTGCCGAGTTTCAGAGAATTTTTGATGACACTTTTGATTTGACTGTTGGTCGTTGAAGATATTCCATTGCAACGTGATAGCAGAATGATTGGAAGGTTTATTTTCTGACGTGAAAATTGATATTCATGAAAAATTACCATGGCTTGAAAATGACCATTAATCCTCGGATTTGAATTTCAATTCGATCGGAAATGAAAGTTCCGACAAAGAGACTTCATTAGAGAATTAAGTTCATTTGTACTTTGCCGCATGTTACATTTCAGGGTCTTGAGAAGAATCCATGTAGTGCTCGAACTTGTCGTCCATGAGTCTATCTAGGTCAAATAGAAATCGTGTGATCCTGCCAGAGATTGAAGCGAAAAGGAAAAAAAAAAAAAAAAAATTATGAGTTATAAAAATTTGACGTAAAACGAGCGATAAATTGTGATATCATTCATATTTATTGTTGTGATTAATAGATCAAATTGTTTTTATTTATATGATGATTCATCTTTTCAATTTAACAATATTTTGTTTATCCGTTTCAGTGCTTTCATTGAACATTGTTCCGAGAACAATTTATGTAATTCTTTATGTGTGGAAAAAATACCTTCCACAAATCACAGTCGAACCACTCACATTTGAATAAACAATAATTATCAATGTCATTTCCATATCAAAGTTTCATGTATTATTTATCATGTAATTGCACATCACGCCATCGGATAAATCATACCAACCTATAACAAAATGTTTCGACAAAAAGAGATTATAGGGCAATTGGGTTGGATGAATGAAACAGAGCAATGAGAAGAAGAGCTGAGAATTCGTGGATTACCAATGGGTATTCATAATATTCATATTGTTTTTTAACATTTTCATAATGATCTTTGTATTTAATTTTTATGATGATAAAATCGCAACTCGCCGTTTATCATGATTTCAGCGAGTAACGTATCGACTCTATTCATCGAATGAAATGTCTTCTCATATAATGCAACTGAAAATAGATATGAGCATACGCTAAATTGATTCCGATCAAGATTGGAAATTGTTTGATTGGTGTGTCTATGGGGAATAGAATAGGGCCGTTTATCTCTGCAATTCAATAACCATACAATATGCTCTTTGTCAGAAAATTATATCTTGAAATACATATATTTGTATAAGAGATGCATGCATACATGTGAGCTGTAATAGACCTTTGAGTAATCGATATTTAAGTCATTGTCATCAACTATACAAGCGCATTTGTCTATAGTCACTATGGCATAAAGTGAATTGTGTTGCAGTCAGATGTAATGATAAAGACGATGATGTTTCGCATCTTTATCGTCATAATTGTTTTGATAATTGTGGTGAACGATGGTGTACATCAAAAACTACGGTAGACTTCTATCAGCGTGCGTGCGTGTTATGTGGCTTAATTCATTCTGACATGAAAGGAGTCTTGTTTCTTGATACTACTGCGCGGCATCTTGAGGGAATTATCTATGCCATCCGGCTCTACATTTCTGTTTATGAATCAACAATAACTTTTCCATAACTTTTTTCTTTTCAATCCATATTATCGGTTGTAATTTATCTGACGTCTGCCCAAGATGATGAATATCTCATATTGTGTCATCTTGTAGTGAGGTGTTCTCATTTTTCATGATCAATTAGAAAATTTTAAATGAACTAATCAAAGCTTTGTGTCACGAATGATTGTAAATATAGTTATTGGAGGAATTCATTCCAATTATTGGAATTATTGTAGTATTATCATGTGTTCCAATTTACTTCACAATTTTTATCTCCATGTACATCGATATATTATAATCTAATGATAATTGTTCTCAACTCTCATCAATTTTTTGTTATTCCTCGAAATCTAATAAGTAAATGAGAATTAGTACATATTTATCATAATTTTTTTTCTCAATTTTGCAACAATAACAAATCGGAAATAATCCAAAGTGTAAATAATTCACATAGAATAATATCAATGTCAGAAATGAACTATTCAAATTATTGGGAAATCAATTCATCAGGCTCAATAGATCATTGCATACCAAATGAGAGTAAGTTATCGACAAGAGTTTTCAATATGACATGAATATTTTTTCGTGTCGCTAACGTTCACTACTCGGACGATAAAATCCAAACGCCGGCGGGAAAATAAGTACATCACTATATTATCAGCTGAGTCTGACCAAAAAGCGACAATACTACTCATAAATAACTTACTTTTTTTTTTTCACTCATCACTAGTTAAAATAGACAGTTGATTGCAAATATAAAAACCTGAAATACTATTGAGATAACTAATATATATATATGATTGCTCCAATTTGTAACACAGCGCTAATTTCGCACGTATGAAAATTCATTTGTATATGTATAAATTTTTTTAATATATTCACTGTATGAGTCTATATACATCGATGTGTAACTAGTAAAAATGGAAATAGAGGTCTTATGGAGGAGTGTGCAATTTAATCACGTAAAGTGGACCATTCACTATGCTATATAGTGTTTCAGATATTCACAAATGTAAATTCACAATATTGTAATCAGTATCAATTAGAATTAATTGCATAAACATATATTGATAAATGTAATATCCACTTCGAACACATTGTTTGTTTGATAACTAAATTCGAATAAAATTCAATTTGAAAAGTGGATGACAGGTTGATACCTAATGCCGTCACCTTAATATTGAAAATAATTTAACTTTGAACTATGTTTTTTTTTTTTCTTGGTTTATAGATCCCCCGGGTCTTCATTGTACTTCATAAGAGAGTATAAACATATATAATATGTACACGCATTGTGTATATGACACGTTGGTGGTCGTTATAAACGAGAGAAGGGTCGTTGGGGCGCCACGATGGGCGCGTAATGGTGGAAAGTAGAACGATTTTAATTTGCATATATTCCGGAATCCCGGACAATTCGGTCAGGAAGCACGTTAAAATATTATAGAAATGCGCAAGCGAGGACCAAAAAAAATATAAAAAAAAAACCCCTCGCAAAAAGCATGCAAAAAAAGTGAGAATGCAGGAGAAAAAGAGAGGAAGACACACAAAGAAAGATGTGAAAATCACGGGTTCCTTTTTCCGTTTGTAATACGAGCAGGAAGCGGGTATATGAAACTTGGAAAATTCCATTACTGATTCCAATTTCTTCCATTTTTTCATCATCTCAATTCATTCATTCATTTGTTTCTTCTATCTTTTTCCTCTTTTTCTTGATCGATTCGAAGAATTTTATGTATACGTTTAATGTGTACACGCTGTGAATGTATGTGTGATGATTACATAGATATATATATATTATTAACTGTATGAAAAGTACGAAGGTTTTTGATGTCGATTTTTATCGAGTGAATACGACAAGCGAGCCGCAGTGTGTATTGAGAATCGGTATGGTATATGTGGAGCATAGTCGGCGGCGTTCGCGATACGAAATAAAATTGAGTGGATGGGAACGAAGTGGAAAGCGGTGCTCCAATTCAATCGCTCCTTCCAATCGCTGTGAACCAATATTCGTTGTCGTCTTGTCTCCTCTCTTTTTCTCTTTTATCTAATGTATATATATATATATATATGCGAAACAAAATGAAGAATTTTATTGAAACCTCAAGAACACTTTCTCTGCAACGAACCCTCAACGAGTCTTCTTTGTTCCAATGAGTCATCATATTTGATACAATTATTTTTTTTAAGCTGAATATCAATTGAGGAAGAACATATATCACTGCGCAGGATGTATAAACTCTCGTTCGTAATAGGGACAAAAAAATTATTATAGAATGTAAGACAATAAATAAGAATGATGATGAAAAATAGAATTTTCGATGAAATGTATTTTATATTGGTCTCAATTATTTCTTTGCATAATAGAATGTCGTATGATATATTGAATGAGAATGTTGTCGAAAACCCAATGAAAATTATGTTTTGAGTCCAATTATATATATAGTTGCGATTCTTTATTCTCAAATTATATATCAATTTTCTCCCGAGAATTATTTCTTTCATGTTTGGTATCATTCGAATACAACTGTATTCATTGATATGTATGAATAAGAATTCTCAATAAACAATGAAAGAAAAAGATGAAAAATGATAAATAACGATAGTAAGAGAAAAAAGAATTTCATATGGCACAATTTGTTATTAAAATGAAAGTTTCATGGTCAATAAATTGTTAAACAAACGTCGTGAAATATTTATGCTGCTTCGCCATGTACTTAACGTGAAATTTTGTTAACATATAAATAAAAAATATGCACTCAGAAGAGTAACCTGTAGAAATTGTTTTGAACGCCATTGTACGATCGATTTTTATTGCAATGATCTTGTAGAAATGGTTGAACACATCATCATAAATAAAAATGATGTGTAATATATACAGATATATATATATGAACCAAATAGTATGTGACCCGCAAAGGTTTTCGTTTCTGATAAGACAAACAGTTTCGCATATACATAATATGACGCGGGCCGACGTTGGCGGCTGGTTTTATATTCAAAAATTCTTCCTCTACTGTCGCGACTTTTGTTTATATGTGTGCAACATAGAGATGGAGGTTTGAGTTCAACTTTCTAACGTTGACGATGACAACATCGTAGCCCTCAACGCCAACATCTCACCTACATCCATACACATATATTCACATATGAATGTGTACATGTGTGTATATGTATATATGTATGAAAAAGTATAAAGAGCTATATAAGTGTCAGTTGAGGTCGTTGCTGTGTGCTGAAGACTGGAAGTAAAAGGAAAATGAGAGCGACAGCTGGGTGTAGAAATATATAGTTTAGTTGAGAGCGACCGTGAGTGGTGGAAGCGTCGTGTGAGAGAATAAAAGAAAACCTCAGAGAGGGGGCATGGCTGAGAGAGGAACAGAGACAAAGAAAGAGATAGATACACAGAGACAAGGGAGAAAACCTCTTTTTTTGAATGCTGTATATGTTGAATGGATGAGATGAGAGGTCTTCTCCTATCCTCTCTTATTCTATTCCTCTTGTGCGGATCATGAAAAATATTTATAAACGCTTTTCTTCCGCCACACCGTTTTAATCGTTCTCTCGAGAGTGAATATATATGTATATGTATACAAAATATATATAATAGGCATGCGGAGGCTGAACCACACCGGGCTTTAGCGCCCGTGGGGCAATCTTACGGATTCAGTAGAGGATGAGAGGATCGATTCAAACCTCGAATGCCTGCTAGTCGTTTATCGTCCTACGTTTACATACATTTACTTTGCATTTATATATTCTCACCCTTCCGTCTCTTCTATTACTACCACAACCACCGCCAATGCTATTTGAATGATCCCATAGACGGTCGTATTCATGTGCAGAAAGACCAATTACTTTCATGAGTGATATCAAAAAAAAAAATGAGAACCCTGTCATCACGCTAAAGAATAAATTTGAAAAAGAAATTTCTCTTCCATACTATTATTATAATCAATTATTTTGTTTATATAATTGAGTCAGTACGACAAAAGACTGAAACTCAATTCCTGATTGTGTTTTTTCAATTCTCAATGATGTCTTATCATGTCATTGGAACCAATAATCATTATCCATTAAATCAAATTTAGAGGAATTTAGGCTATAATTAACACCTTTGGCATTTGTGATGTTGTGAAAATTAGAAATCAGGGAGATTAACAATTCGGCGTTGCAGTTGAAAACATACTGTGAATAAAAGATTTCAGCACATTCGAATCGACATTAGTGAAAGTTGTAATAACTGTTTTAGTGTCTATCATTGCAATGCCGGAATTGAACTGAATAGAAATCATTTTCCTGTGTTTATACACAAATGGAAAACATAATATAAACATTAGTCATATGAGCTTTTTATTTTTATTTTGTCACGTGTTTTTTTCGTTTGCCCATTGAGTGCATTGTAACATTTTTTCGTCCGGAGAATCTTTATGTGTCCAATACATTTTTGGTTGTCGTGATACAGAGGAGACCTCGGAACATGTAGCTGTCGTGCGCGGACGAGTCGAAACAGAAAAAACATATAAAAATAAATAGAAAA